>PVJO010009724.1:0-68038 GCA_004026905.1 Hystrix cristata | reverse complement strand
ATCTCTGTCCTGTCTCTGGCTCTGTCCCCATTGTTTTACCCTCCAGTTGCAGGAACTTCTCTCTGTGTGCTCTGTGACACCAATTTGTTTTTTCTTTTCTGAGCTGTCTCAGCCCCTCCTCTCCATACCCTGCTTTCTGCCTTCTTAGTGCTCCACGGGTCTTAGGTTTCCTGGTCCTCTTAAGACACGCAGAGCTGCCCGCATGGTCGGTGATCTCCCTGGGTGCATCACTCTTGCTGCCCTCCATGGCCATACTGCTCGGAAGTGACACCCCATGCAGTGCTGATCTCAACCCAGATGCTGCATGTCTTCACTATGCTCTTGTTCAGTTCAAGTATCCATAAAGTACTTTTAGAATTGCTAGCCATGCCTCTGTGAACTTTGGTGAGGTCCAATTTTGTATCTGTTAACAAAGATACACATCTTACTGACGGTAGTATAAATTGTTACTACCTATTGGAAAGCAATTTGGAATGAAAATTTCAAGGCCCATTAAAATTGTGCCATCTTGTGTACCTCCATTCTACACACCCCCAGGGATGTATCCTACAGAAATAATTTTAAAGAAGTCACCATAAGAGACAGAATCTTATTGCTGTAATAATTGTTATTGTGAGAAATTGAAAATAGACTAAATGCACAGCAGTACAGGAATGGTTAATGAAGTTGTAGTATATATATACCCCATAAAAACATTATGTTCCCATTAAAATAACAAATATGAAGCCACAAAGGGAAAAAAGCTAATAATGTTGGTGAAAATAAGCCTGAGGAAAAAAAAAGGTGGTTTTCCAGTCCTTGGAGAAACCCAGTTCAGTAGAGCCAGGGCTTCCTCTGTCCTCTAGAAGTTGTGACTGGAGTTGTAGATGTGTCTCCTTTTGCTGAGTTTGTAGCTGCTCTGTGTTCCTGGCAGCATGTCTGTGCTGGCCTCTGCCCCAGCCCCTGAGGATCTGTGGGTCGAGCACTAGATTGACTTTCCCTTCTCTGTCTAAGGACCACGTGAGGAATCGACTGGTGAGGGAATAAGATGTGGAGAATAGGCCTCCTTTATGTCATGACCCATATGTCCCAGTGTTGGGAGAGATCGCATTTTCCTCAGCAGCATTATTTCCCTAAGTTACACAGGAAAAGTGGGCTCAGGCCTGAGATGGATACTTATTTGGGATCATCACACTGGGTCTCAAGAGAGGAAAGTGGTGCCGTGCAGTAGGGATGTGCACTAGAAGCTAGGGCTTGTGTTTCCCATCTTGGCTTTGCTGATTATTAACTGTGTGACCTTAGAGTAAGAGTTTAACCTTTCTGAACCTCAGTTTCGCCGTGTATAAAATGGGGAATATTAACAGTAACACCCTCATGTAGTTGTGTGAGATGTAAAGCATATAAATCATTCACTGCAGTAATGTCATTGCTGTATGTGAACTATGAATTCAGACTGATCTTCTGACCCTGAGTATCAGCTTCATACCAGTTAGCATTGTGAACCAGCCTTGGTTAAAATCACTCATTTTCTCAACTTCAGTCTTCTCACTGGTAAAAGTGGGGCACTATCACATACCTCACTGAACAGTGAAGATGAACAAAAAGAGACAATGTGTGAAAGAATCACTGCATCTCATAGAGCTTGTCAAGATGTAGTTGATGTTCACTCCTTGTTTGTTCTCACTGGAATGGCAGATGCTGTTGGACAACAAAGGCAATGAACACTTTTGGGAACAGCAGTTGGATGGTTTAAACTGGACTGCCCAAGACATCCTGGCGTTTCTGGCCAAGAACCCAGAGGATGTCCGGCATGTTAATGGCTCCGTGTACACTTGGAGAGAAGCTTTCAATGAGACCAACCAGGCAATCCGGACAATATCTCGCTTCATGGAGGTGAAGATCTGTTGTGTACATTCTTTATGTACACAAAAGCTTATGGCTTTTTCTTTGAGGCGTTCCAGTAAGATTAGAGATGGGGGAAGGTTGGAAGTAATGTGTAGTCTCACTGTAGCGGTATCCGTCAGCCCTAACACAGGCCTTTTAGTGTATAAAAGGTACTCAGTAAATGTTGCTTGAATGAGTAAATAAACATCCATTGACTTCTAGGTTTTTCTGTGTTTTGATATCTTAATGCTTACTGACAACAAAACATTCCCTTAAAAAGACACTATTTATAAAACATGATTCAGGACAGATTAAATTAAAAAAATTTAATCCTAAAATTGTGGTATTTTATTAGAGACGAATAAAAGTCTTTTTGGTCAGTTTATTTAGTTGATTAATTGCTATGACTCAACATTACAAAGAAAATAGAGAAGAAAGTAAGATGTAATCATTGTTTTTACTTCTTTCCCTCGACAAAAATCAATACAAATAACTTATCTGTAAATACTGCCAGCATTTCTCTTACATTTCAGTTAAAAATTGACATGATCCATTCTGGATTGAAGACTAGACAACTGTTCTAGAGGATATTAGACCTTATATAAATGACCTTATAGAGACCTTAAAAAGAGAGGATTAGTTCGTTGTGCAGCTCTTGCCTCTCAGGGTCTGTCTTGGACGCCGTGTATCTTCCTGGCCACCTCCCAGTATTCTCATGAAAGTTGTTCTTCCATCAGTGTGTCAACCTCAATAAGCTGGAGCCCATTTCCACAGAAGTCTGGCTCATCAACAAGTCGATGGAGCTGCTGGATGAGAGGAAGTTCTGGGCTGGTATAGTGTTCACAGGAATCACTCCTGGCAGTGTTGAGTTGCCCCGTCATGTCAAGTACAAGATTAGAATGGACATTGACAATGTGGAGAGGACAAATAAAATCAAGGATGGGTAAGTCGAATCCCACCACATCAGCCCAGTCTCAGGAAAGTCAAGAGCAACTTTTATGACTAGTGATACTTTGGTTGAATTAATAAATTGGTAGCAATTTCAACCAAAAAAAAATCATTGGTGGCATTATTTTGATGAAACTGGCATATTCATTGCTGGGAGTTATTATTTCGAAACCTATAAAATGTCAGTATCTTTTCACCATTTTCACTCAAGGGAATTAATCCCAAGGGATTAAGTCAACCAAAAAAAAAGAACAGAAAAGAAAACAAGGCTTTAGTTTCTATATGCTAGCATTATCCATTTTTATGAAAAAGGGGTAAACATTCAGTTGAAAAGAGAATGGTTAAGTAAATTTTGGTGTGTCCATTTGATGCAATGTTAGCCACTGGAGAGAGTGGAAAAAACCCAAACCAGTAAGTAGTATGTTCATTCTGATTATTTCTCCTTAAAAATATGTGTACATGTCAACTGAGACTAGAAAGTAAGATACAGATACAAAGAGTGATGGGATTGTGGGTGATTGGAAATTTTTACTACATGGTTCTAAGGAATGTTAGTCACCTGTGGTTTGGTTTTAGGTACTGGGACCCTGGTCCTCGGGCTGACCCCTTTGAGGATATGCGCTACGTCTGGGGCGGCTTTACCTACTTGCAAGATGTGGTGGAGCAGGCAATCATTAGGGTGCTGACAGGCGCTGAGAAGAAAACTGGTGTCTATATGCAACAGATGCCTTACCCCTGTTATGTTGATGACATGTAAGTCACCAGCAAACCACCATCTTTAGTTAAATAACCACTTAACACTGTTCCAGGTGCAATGCGTGTGGGTGCAAATGAATGATCTCAAAATAACATGCCCGGTGTAGATGGGCAACCATTTCATCCACACTGGAAACAAACAGTAACACATGCTAGTAATCTGCCTTCGTTCTCATTGATAGCTATCACCACCTTATTTTTTACACTGTACCCTTTCGATCAAAATTTGCCCAATTTGCAAGTTCAGGATGTTTCATGACAAACACATGTAACTGAATATATGTACATAATCCCAAACTTGGATACAGTAGTCTAGACTTGTAAAAGTATATTTCCTATACATTTTTCCACTTCCTCTGAGTGATTGTTGAGCCAAAGGAAACTGAACAGAACCTCTTTATGTTAGACCTGGCAGATAATCTTTTAATGCTTAGTCACCAAGCTACTGAATGCTACTCGTGGGAGCAGTGCTTTTGGATCTAATGGTTCCTTGTTATAACAAATGGGCAGAAGTGTAGTTATTGCAAGCATCTCAAATATGTCATGTCTCTTCCAACACTGTGTGTGTGTGTGTGTGTGTGTGTGTGTGTGTGTGCGCACATGCATACACACACATGCACAGAAAGAGCAGTGCTTCTGTCTTTATATTTGCTCCGTTTTATGTTGAATGGCTTTTTCCTTGTATGGCCAACTCTAGCTTTTCCAAGTCCCCAGATACTCTGTCTTACCCTCAAAATTATTGGCCAGAATTTTCCAAAGGAAGACTTCCAAAGGTTTACTGTAGAAAGGATGCCTGATGATGAGGGTACTGGAGTTCAGAGGCATTAAGAGCCTTTGCCTGTTGTCATGTAGGGAGCGAGTGTAAAATGGTGAAACTGGGATTTAAGCCTGAACCTCCAAGGTCCAATGTCTGAGTCCCACTTACACTGCAAAGTGGCATTTCCTATGCAAATTTGGAATCTGAAATACTGTTGACAAGCATGGCCTGAAGTGTATTTCTTCTGCATATGATAAGAATTAAACTAAGCAAATCAACAGTGGGTGGCTTTGGAGATACCAAACATTTGTAGGACACTGAGTTTAATTGTTTTTACTTTAGTTTTTAGTACTTTAGAGTAAACCACCCTTAGCTTTAGCTTAATGTCGTGTCACAGTTACCTAGTTACTAAAGCAATCCCTCAGGGACTTTTGCTTGGCAACACTTTATTAGCCTAGCTTTTATCTCTGTGTCAGACGGCTTCTGGTAACCTGTGGATTTTGGAGTCCAAAGGCCTGCCATTAGCAGCTGGAATGTGGTGCTGCCTGTCACACAGGCTCAGAGGCCTTGGCCCACGGGCCTGGCTCAGTGTCTGCCTTTCTCTGGGGCCTCCAGCTTCCTGCGGGTCATGAGCCGGTCAATGCCCCTCTTCATGACGCTGGCCTGGATTTACTCTGTGGCTGTGATCATCAAGGGTATCGTGTATGAAAAGGAGGCCCGGCTGAAGGAGACCATGCGGATCATGGGCCTGGACAACAGCATCCTCTGGTTCAGCTGGTTCATCAGTAGCCTCATCCCTCTGCTTGTGAGCGCTGGCCTGCTGGTGGTTATCTTGAAGGTAAGGCCACCACACTTAATCTTCTGTGTCAGGGAACTCCTGCAGAGCCCAATAGGAGCCAAGGGAGGCAAAGAAGAAAAGTCGGGACTCTGGGAAAGAAGGGCACTTGCATGTCATGTCCTTCAGTTTCATTTTAGAATTGAGGAAAGTGACGGCCAGAGAGTGACTTGTCAAGGATGAACCCAGGTAGTTAGTAACTCAGGAGAAATTGAACCCAGGACTCATACTCTCCAGATAAGCATACATGTGACTGTGTCACACTGTCCACATGACAGTGTAGCTGTTCTTTTCCTTAGATGTATTGGGTGATTCTTCCCAAGCTTCTAAAAAACACTAATCAGAAGGACACACGCCGGGCATGGTGGCCCATGCTTGTAATCCCAGCACTTGGGAGGCAGAGGCATGCACATTGCCACAAATTCGAAGCCAGCCTGGGCTACATAGGGAGACCCTCTCTCGAAAAAAGAAGGACACACATTTTTGCAGGTAGTTACCTGGGAAGTAGAGGTGAGGAAGAGTTTGGCTTGTGGGTATTTATTAGGGATAACGCCTGTGAAAGG
This sequence comes from Hystrix cristata, assembly GCA_004026905.1. Classification (NCBI taxonomy): domain Eukaryota; kingdom Metazoa; phylum Chordata; class Mammalia; order Rodentia; family Hystricidae; genus Hystrix; species Hystrix cristata. Next base: position 62,316 of record PVJO010009724.1, on the reverse strand, counting down.
GATGTTGCAGATGCAGGATCAAGCAGAGGAGCAGAAAGTGGGCTGTGTGGCCAGCCACATGGGGCATTCTGGAAACATACATTCTGTAGCCGTCGTTCATTGAACTGTAGTGTCCAGCTCCTACGCTTTGCCCAGGCCTCCCTTCCTGACCTTCCCTGCCCCAGACCCTCAGATACTGAATGTGGGCGGGATGCCCTGGGAAGGGTGAGCTCCCAGGCCAGGCAGCTCTCTGTGACAAACCCAGAGATGCAGACACCTGGAGGCAATTTACTGACTGCCACTTCTAAGCCCTCCCTTAAAGTGGACTCTGGGTAGCACAGTTCTGTGCTTGCCCCGTATGATAACGTGCTTTCCAATTACTTTTCCTGTAATTATTTTCTTGGAGGTGCATCATGTAAAAACAGACATTTTGGGCGGGAGATTACAAAGGGATAGAAACTAACAGTCAATTTAAAACATCTGTTATAAATGAGCACTTACTGATGCCAACCACTGTTTGAAGCATACACTCTGTGATACCTTATCATCCTCACTGAATGACCCATTTAACTTTCAAGGAAAGGAGGCTGAGGAAGGCAGGCTTCCCTCAGGCATGTAGCAGCATGCAGAGCCGAGGTTTGAATGCAGTCCTTGTTAAAAACAAGCCATTGCTCATGCTCTGATGTCTGAGTGCAAACTGAGCCCTGTGACTGTCGTGCTGCTAATGTGTGAGCTTCCCCAGGACAACTGCATTGCTGTGATGGCCCGCTGCAATGCGCACAGTGCCTGGGGATAAGTTCAGAATATTCATAAGGGTTCAGGTGATTGTAAGAATGAAGAATTCATGGTTTTCAAGGGGGAAGGTTGTCCATTTTCCTTGGCTTATCTCAGGCAGCTCTTTCTTGGAGGCACCAGTCATAGTCCTCATAAAAAAGAAACCAGCTGTATTTACCTACCTCAGAAACAGAGAGCAGGATTGTCCGTTGAGATGGAATGGAAAGCCCTGGACTCTGTTCTATTCTAAATTTTGCCGTTATTTTTCTGTTATCTTGAGTAAGTTTTTTTTCTTGGCCTCAGTTTCCTCATTAGAAAACTGTACTTCTCTGCATTGTCTCTGAGTTGCAAAAACCCTGACTTTCTCCCATAGATCATGAAAGTGAGTGCTTGGGCTTGTGGAGGCAGCGTATTTCACGGGTCTCTTCCCTTCCAGCTAGGAAACCTGCTGCCCTACAGCGACCCCAGCGTGGTGTTCGTCTTCCTGTCTGTTTTTGCCACCGTGACCATCCTGCAGTGCTTCCTGATTAGCACAATCTTCTCCCGGACCAACCTGGCTGCTGCCTGTGGGGGCATCATCTACTTCACCCTGTACCTGCCCTATGTCCTGTGTGTGGCGTGGCAGGACTACGTGGGCTTCACAGCCAAGATCTTCGCAGTGAGTAACTCTGGTCCTTCTGCGGCATGGTGGTCACAGCCACCCCAGGTGTCTCATCTCCCCTCTGAGAACATTAGATGAGAAAGTCTTTTTTTTTTTTTTTTAAGGTTTCAAACATTTATTGTTCACTCACTAGTGCTGATCACAGAAAAAAATTTAAATTCCTGATTAAGCATGTCCGACTGTCCAGCTGGTGGTATTTTTTAAGCTTGATATAGTGATACCATCTTGACGTGATTAACAGGATGGTATCTTGTGACCTCCAGGAGAGTAAATGTGCTGCAGCTCATGTGTAATTTCTTATAGTCCCATCTTGGTCCTCCTTCAGTGTCTCCTTTTGGAGTTGTACCTGATTTTGTTACCAGTTTTCATTAGAATCCATTGAGGAATGGACGATTCTGCTTTTGCTTCTTGGCCAGGAATTGCTTGATTCTGAAAGTCTTGTGAGAAGACATGGTTAGGCCGGAGGCAAGCGCCGAGAGAGTCTTTTTCTGATGGGACGTGAACCTCAATTCTAGACTCTAAGCTCTTGAAGCCAGGTGTCATGTCTTACTAAATTGTTTACCTTTAATTTAATCCACTTGTGTGAATGCTGGTTGGATTAAATTGAATGGATTTTTTTTCAAAGATCAGGCTATACCTTGAACCCGATTGGGGATAAATGGCATTGGGGAATAGCTTTAGCCAGTAGGTGTCATTGCCATCCTTTATCTCTCAGCCCTGTTGGCCATGTTAAGCTTGCTGCTACATCATGGGCCCAGAGAACTGAAAGCTCTTGTCCAAGATGGTTCATTCCCAACTCCTGTATTCCTTGTGTTCCGTACAGTGTTTCACTTGAGTAGTATTTTCTGAACTGTGCCAGACTGAGGAGCAGGTGCCCCATCTTCCCCAAATGCTTACATGGACATTTTCTTACCATGTACAGAGTAGGGATGACCTTTGAGGGTGTGAGAGATCCTATAAGAACAACTTTCCAGGTGTCCCTTGGGTCACTTACAAAGAAAGCCAACAGTCACTCATGGGATGCTCCAGGTGCCTCAGTCTTGCCCTCTAGACACCAGCAGCTCAAGCAGGCTCTTCTGATTGTAAATGTTCACTGGTTGAGTTGGGAGCCTGAAAAGACCTTGATGAATGTTAGTATGCATGGGGGAGGCAGAGAGGAGACAGGATCACTGAGCCTTGGAGCATCTTTGGCAGTGTAAAATTCTAAATGTTTTACATGCTGTCATGCATGCATTTTTGAAATGTGTATGCATAATGAGTGGCTATAAATGGAATCATTTTATATGCTGCAAGGGAACCCACTCCCCTAAAGGGACTCTGTAGGTGAATACTTCCATATCCTATAATTGATCTCTTTTACAAATTCAAATTTCTCCAGGCGGAATTTACATTAGAAGTAATAGGAAAATGAGAGAGACAGGGAAATAGATAAGTGTTCTTTGCCTTTCTTCCAGAGCCTACTGTCTCCTGTGGCTTTGGGGTTTGGCTGTGAGTACTTTGCCCTTTTCGAGGAGCAGGGTGTTGGAGTGCAGTGGGACAATCTGTTTAAGAGCCCAATGGAGGAAGATGACTTCAATCTCACCACTTCGGTCTCCATGATGCTGTTTGACACCTTCCTGTACGGGGTGATGACGTGGTACATCGAAGCTGTCTTTCCAGGTATGCTGAGTTTCCGCCCTGCTTTGGCCATCTGCTAGAGAAAGATGATTTCTGGCTGCAGAGCTTTTGTCTTTTTGTGCCAGAATTTCCGCAGGATACAGACCTCTTTTGAAAGTGGCTTGGGCTTTAGACCCACAACAGACAAATTAGGAAAAGGAAGCTGATGCTGAAAGTACAACTGTTAACGCTGCTGTGGCACTCATTGCTTGAGCACTGCCTGCCACACAGTGCAGTGTTTCATATGCTCACTTAGTGTTTAAGAGGATGCTTGGAGGTAATTATTATAACATGTATTTTTCAAATGGGAGAGCAGTAACTCGAAGAAGTTCAGTAACTTGCCTGAGGTCACATGGATGGGAAGTGTGGGTGCTTGGAGATGAACCCAGTTGGGGTTCCCTGGGCCAGCGAGCCAAGAGATTCCTGTCAGTGTTGACTCAGTTCTGTAAATCTGTGTTCTCGAGGAGGCGATCTGGAGGGGAGGTTCTGTTTCCTCATTATAGGCTGTGGATAGTACAATATATTGGGCCTAAGGCCTTGCCTGTGATTTAAGTCAAATTACTATGTAATAAAAATTCATTTTGAAATCTGCTTGACTAAGTCAAAGATGAACCTTCCCTGGGATAAATTTTCATACAAGATCAAGTAGTAGGAGAGTAAGATTTAACTCTATTTGGTTCACCTTGTGGTTCTTCTATGAGGAGACATGTATGAAAGGTTTATTACTCCTACCTGAACTTCCCTCGGTTTCTTCCTTGCAATGAAGATGCAGTTTTGAATCTAAATTCCAGTCCTTCATTTACTGACTGTGATGTTGGGTAGGCTGCTTATCCCTAAGTTTGCTCGTTACTCAAATGGCGATGGTGCCTATTTCATGAGGTTGCTGGGGGCCTCAGGGAGGTGCAAAACGTACAGTATACCTGGTGGGCCTCAGCAAAGGTAGCTCCCACTTTCCTCACCTCCGTTCCAGTCTGTTCCTTCTCCGAAGGGTATGTCAAGGAGGGGATGAGTCTGGGCGGGAAACCTCAGGAATACTGGGATGGTGCCTGGCTTTGAGCACACCTGTCATTTGCTTTCAGGTCAGTATGGAATTCCCAGGCCTTGGTACTTTCCTTGCACCAAGTCCTACTGGTTTGGTGAGGAGAGTGAGGAGAAGAGCCACCCTGGTTCCAACCAGAAGGGCACATCAGAAAGTAAGTGCTGCTGACCCAGCTTCACCTTAACTTAGTCCTGCAGCCCCTGCCGACTGCTGGAACACATGGCTGTGCTTGCCTTTCAAGACATTTTAAAGCCACTCTAGAGGTAGAGGAATTACACACATTCACCCTTTACAAATTCTCCCGCCATGTGTGTCCAGTGCTATTGACTTGATGGGGAATCTCATCCGGGTCACTGAAGACTGTTTACTTTGTTTTCTTGGCTTTTTGGAAAATGTCTTTTGATCATTATACCTTTACCTCCACCCACTCATACTAACATGCTGTCCTAACAGTCTACCCCAACGAGCAGATAACTGCGAGGCCTTGCTGCCTGCCTTGTCATAGTGACCTATTTATGACCTGTGTAGGCTGGCACACAGCAGCTGCCATAGAGCTTGGCTTCCATTTTTTAATGTTCTTACCTGCCACTCATGACCCAGAGCCTACTCTCTTCTTGGCTCCTGACCATGGGTAGAGAGGCCCACAGTTTAACAACGATTCTCCCTTTTGGGTTCTTCATTCAGGTCTTAGTGCTCAGTGTGGCTTCTTTCCTACGTAGTTAATAGGTCCTTCTGCTCTATTCTGTGTCCTTCCCTGATTGGCAGTGGTCAAAGTGTGATGCTCCTTAGCATGGCCCTGTGCTTACCATTTACCACCTTCCCTGCTGTTCCAACTCTTTTCTTCCTCCTGTCTGCATCCTGCTCCTGTTTCAGTCACACAGAACTGCTCGGATGTCATGTTCTGCCACATCTCTGTACTTTGTCTGCATTATTTACTTTCACAGGAGAATCGTTTCTCCTGCTCACCTGCCTTCTAACCTCTTCTCACTCTTCAATATCTAGTTCAGTGCTCCCTCCCCAAGCGGCTCACTGGATTCAACTTCCCCTGAATTCTCTGCCAAATAAAACAAACAGAAAGATCCCAACCTTTTCATTGAAAATAATTATAGACTTCTAAGAAGTCGCAAAACAGTTGCGTGAAGGAGTTCCTTCAAATCTTTCATTTTGTTTCCTCAAGGGTAAGACACATGTGTAGCTGTAGTATAGTATCAAAACCATGCAACTGACCTTGGTACACCTCACAGACCTTCATATTTCTCCAGCTGTTACCTGGACTCATTCGTGTGTGCCTGTGTGTGTGTGCGTGCACATGTGTCTTTAGATCTGTTCAGTTTTATATATGTACAGATTTATGTACTCAGTGGATTAATTGAGATGCAAAACTTTTCCCTCACCACAGAGCTCCCTTGGGCCACTGTTTAATAGTTACAGCCACCTCCTTTCCTTCCCATTCCGTGACATGGGTGAGCCACTCATCTGTTCCCTATTTCTGTACTTTTGCCTTTTCCCAGAGTGTTGTGAAAATGGAACCATATAGTAGATGACTTTTTTATTACTGGCTTTTTTTCACTCCACATAATTCCTTTGAGGACCATCCAAGTCGTGGTTGTGTATCAGCAGTTTCTTCCTTTTCCTAGCTGGGCAGTATTCCATGGTATGGATGTACCACAGTGCTAGGGTGTTTTTCAGATGTGTTTTTAAAACAGCTGTCAGTATCCTGTATCTTAATTGTTTTTCAAGTCTTTCTCCTTCATTTGACTATGAATGCTGCTTTGTAATTTAATTCCTGTCACCAACACTGATGCCCAAATAGGCCCTGCCTAAATAAACATTCTAGCTTCCTCTTTGCCTACAAAACCATAGTGGTGTGGCCAGAAGTCATACCTGAAAGTCTAAGTGCACCCGCTGTATTTGTACTTTGCTCTTCAGTACTTGCCATGGGGTCATTCCTGTTTCCTCTCTTCTCACAGTCTGCATGGAAGAGGAACCCACCCACCTGAAGCTGGGCGTGTCCATTCAGAACCTGGTGAAGGTTTACCGAGATGGCATGAAAGTGGCTGTCGATGGCCTGGCACTGAATTTTTATGAGGGCCAGATCACCTCCTTCTTGGGCCACAACGGAGCAGGGAAGACAACCACCATGTAAGAAGAGAGTGTGGCCCTCACGGAATCCACCCCAGAAGGGTCTGCAGTACCCTTAGGAGTTCATACTTAAAAAAATAGGGTTGGCCACTGGGCAAGAGTGGAGCACATGAGGAGGTGATGGGTGTAAACTTATTGTCTGATTATGGCGTGCTTTCCAAGTGCTAGTTTTTGCTAGGTATTTTGCTAAAATAGGCTGGGAACTTTTGCTGGTTTCTCCCTTGTATTTCTCAGAATTCTGCAGTGTTCTTGGAACCTGAGACCATTAGAGTTCTGAGAAAGGGTACTCTTGAGGGATGGTTTGATCAGAACTGTGAAGCAAGACTCTGGAACGAAGGAAAGATTAGATATGTTGCAGAGAGATGGCCATTTACGGGAACTCTGTCTGTAGGCAGATGTTCCGGCACCTGGGAAGCTGGCTCCAAAGGCCCTCCCCAGAACCTGTGAGGATCTCATACTTGGCAGCTTCAGAAGGGAGGAAGGGACATACAACACCAGAGTCAGCCTCAGTGGATTTCATTGTAGTCCCTTAGTCATTCCAGAGGGTAGATCTTTGGGAGTGACATTTTCTTTTATTTATTTTAAAACATAAAGTCAATATATTATGAACATTGCTGGATATTATTCAAACCCATACTGTCTAATACAAATAGTTTTACATTTGAGAAATTGGTTCTACTTTGTTCATTTTTCATGCGACACAATGTTAGGCGTACATAATATGTGCTTTAAAGTATACTTTCCACTGAATATTGGAAGCTTTATTTTTCAGATGCTCATACTAAAATTGCCATGTCAAACACTTAGTCCCAATCCTAGTAATTCACTAAAACAAAAAAATTTGTCTTGTGGGACTCTATTAGAGTCCATTTTAAAAGAAGGGCAGAAGGGGCGAGGGTGCTGGTGGCGTCTGTTCTCCTTCCCTGGCTCTGCAGCCCTGACTTCTGCACTTGTTAATTTTGTCCTCAGGTCCATCCTGACTGGGTTGTTCCCTCCCACCTCGGGCACTGCCTACATCCTAGGGAAAGACATTCGCTCGGAGATGAGCACCATCCGGCAGAACCTGGGAGTCTGTCCCCAGCATAATGTCCTGTTTGACATGTGAGTACCAGTAGCACACTGAGAAAAGCAGCCCCTTGTCGGATGTAGGAGTCATGGAGTTATGGATGGAATGGCACTGAAGCATTTTACCTTCCTTGGGGTAGTGGGTCTTACCTCCCTGGACGCCTTAAAACGTAATCGTTCTTTGATTTTAGGGAGAGTGGGAGGTGAGTTGTAGGGTGGGAGAGGTCGTACCAGTTTAGCAGTGCTCTCCCTCATTGTTGTTTTGGAGGACCTTTTTGTAGCCCAGCCTCTCCCCTGTTGCCCTCTGCCCTGAGGCCCAGTGCAGTACGCCCAGGCCAGGCAGGCCTCCGGGAATGCACTATGTTGGCCCTGTGTTCCCTGCTCAAGACATTTCCTTCCACCGAGATTGTCTTGTCAGCAAGGAGGTCCCCAAGAGAAAGATGGAACAGAGAGAGACCTGAGCTCTGGGACCTAGGGAAAAGCCTTTCTCCCTGGTGAGCCCCAATTTCCTCTTCTCTAAACCAGGCATCACGGCCTTCGGGCTCCTTAGGGATTTCCCTTCTCAGAGCCTGGGCTTGTTTAAATTTTAAGGAGGCTGCTCTGGGTTAGTGCCAAGCTGATGAGACTTTCAGGTGAGCCCTTTGAGGACCTGAAATTTAAAGTTTAAGGTACCTGTTGCTGGCGACCAGGCCTGCTGGGAATAGGTTGAAAATGATCTGTTACATTTCCATTTTTATTTCCTGAGCAGCTCATGTTGTTTCTCATTGTGGTTCTTGAATCTTTCCTTCTGATTATTTTTTAGAAATTGACAAAGTGTTTTTTTTTTTTAAAGGCAGGAGTGGGGTGGGGGAGAAGAAAGACGTGCCTGTCCTCTTCTATTCTGGGCCAGGAGGCGCTGTGTTCTGATGCATCCTGCAGGGCCCAGAGCTGACCTGCCCCCCTGTCCCCAGGCTGACTGTTGAAGAGCACATCTGGTTCTATGCCCGCCTAAAGGGGCTCTCCGAGAAGCACGTGAAAGCAGAGATGGAGCAGATGGCCCTGGATGTTGGTTTGCCACCCAGCAAGCTGAAAAGCAAAACAAGTCAGCTGTCTGGTGAGGCCCTAAGCACCTTCCCCATCTTCCCTCCCCTCCTCTTCCAGCTGCACACACTCAGGAAAATCTGCCTGGGGTCCCAGGCTGGGTGGGAGGGTGAAAGAAATTTGAGCATGCACCTGTGTCCCCGGGCGGAAGCCTTCATTTGTCTGTGACCTCTGCCGTGACCCACCATTGGGGGCCTGTTTCTCTGTCTTGTAGGTGGAATGCAGAGAAAGCTGTCTGTGGCCTTGGCTTTTGTGGGGGGATCCAAGGTTGTCATTCTGGATGAACCTACAGCTGGCGTGGACCCTTATTCCCGCAGGGGAATCTGGGAGCTGTTGCTGAAATACCGACAGGGTAACTGGGACTGGGAGAGAGGGTGCCCTTGAGTGTGGTGTGTCTTGTGGCTTTTCTTGCTAGGGCAGCAGAATTGCTTCTCAAGGAAAATAGGGAACTTCTTCTTGTAAAGCTCATTGCTTGCCTGAGGTACAGAGGTGGGAGACCTGGTTTATAAGACACTTAAAGCTTATACTTCATTACCCAGGGGACTCCGAGAAGAAAAACGGCACAGACTTTCACCTGTGTGTTATCGTTATGTTACCTTATAGACTGAGATTCCTGAGAGGAGAGGTGGTGTGTTGATTCTTCATTGGTCCCTAACTTGTTGCACTAAATTTATGTTTGTTGAAGGTGCGAATGAATAAATGAATGGAATGGGAAAGGTACAGAAACACAATTGTCAGTCTGCACAGAGCTACGGGTGGTATGCTGTGAGGGGCGCAGGCTTTGGAGCCAGCTCCAGCTGAGCCTGAGACTTTGGGAAGTAGCTTAATGTGCCTCAGTTTCCTTACCTATAACAATAGTACTTGCCTCAGAGAGGCTTAAATTAACTGACAGCGCGCATAAAAACCACCTAGTACATTCCTGGCACGTAGCAAGTTTCCATAGACTGCTGCTCTTCTTTCTATGAGGTAGTAGTCACTGTCCCCTAAGCTTTGCCCTCCTGCAGCCACAGAAGTTGAAGGCAGCTTACGGGTCTTTCTCGCTCACCCCTACTATTATCTCTGTAGTCCTTGCTGCTATGATCAGTGAGCTCTCATCTGCCCCACTTCTTTGTATTTGCGCCCGGCAGGCCGCACCATTATTCTGTCCACACACCACATGGATGAAGCGGACGTCCTGGGGGACAGGATTGCCATCATTTCCCATGGGAAGCTGTGCTGCGTGGGCTCCTCACTGTTTCTGAAGAACCAGCTGGGGACAGGGTACTACCTGACCCTAGTTAAGAAAGACGTGGAATCCTCCCTCAGTTCCTGCAGAAATAGCAGCAGCACCATGTCGTACCTGAAGAAGGTGAGCTGCAGTCTGAGTACTGGGCTGGTGCAGGGTCCAGACAGTCAGGACGTGGCTGCGGGTGGCTCGTCCGCCTCTGCTCCCTTCTGCTGAGCTGTGGCAGCCATTTCCCTGCTTGGTGAGCCCTGTGGGGTCACATCTCACCTCCTCCATGGAAACCTCAGGAGCCCTCAGTTCCCATTGCACTCGTTCTGGTGAATCCTATTTCCTTTTTCCTATGGAAATACAGTGAGTTATAGAAAAGGGCCTTTGAGGACTTTAGTATGTCAAAGAGAGGGGGCTTGCCAAGAGGTCAGAACCTTGGCTACAAAATGCCCCTCTGTTCCCGGGAGCTCATTACTTTTAGATCTCATTGACTTTAACTTTTAAACTACAAAGCATCTAATATTTATTAAGTACGGATTTTATGCCACACAGATTTTGGATGTAGAAAAAAAGAATGGTAATAGTTCATTTTTGGTTTCATTTTACAACTTTTTTACATCTGTCATCTCAAAGTACAGAGCATTCTTGGGAAGGCAATAGCTTAATTATTGTCCCAGATGAGGGAAATGAGGCCTGTAGGAATCTGGCGCGTTATTCAAGGTCACCCAGCAAGTAAGTAACAGGTGGGACCAGAACCCCATAAGCAGCTATGCTGTCCTCTATGCCTGAGATTTATTTGTATGTTGAAACCAGTGGCACTGTCCTAACCCTGACCCCCCATCCACTTACTTAGCTTTTAATGAGCTCTTCCTCACTCAGGTGTGGTCTGAGGAGTAGCGGCACTCAGATTCCTAGGGCACTAGTTAGAAACACAGCATCTGGGGCCCAGTTCAGAACTTCTGAATCAGAATCTGCACTTTAATGTGTGTCCCCAACTAATCGGACACACATTAAAGCTTAGGTAGCATTGAACTGGACAGCAGCCAGGTGAATTCCATGCCTGTGATGATTGGCGAAGGCCCCGCTGCAGCGTTCATTGGCAGCTGCGGGTCTGGGGACAGCTTTCTTCCTGACCTCTTGGCCCACACACTTCGGGCAGAGGCCTCTGAAGCCCTGGCCGCCAACTGCATGTGTCCCAGGACAAATTTTGCTCCAGTTTTTGCACAGTGGAGCTTTTCGGAAGCCCTCCCCGGCAAAGGTGGTGGTGACTGTCCCTTGCCTGGTCCCTGACCCATTCTCACCTCCTTCTTTGCCATCAGGAGGACAGTGTTTCTCAGAGCAGTTCTGATGCTGGCCTGGGCAGCGACCATGAAAGTGACACGCTGACCATCGGTAAGGACTCTGGGGTTTCTTATTCAGGTGGTGCCTGAGCTTCCGCCAGCTGGGCAGAGTGGAGGCAGAGGAGGAGAGGTGCAGAGGCTGGTGGCGCTGACTCAAGGTTTGCTGCTGGGCTGGGCTGGGTGGCTGTGGGAGTGGAGGCAGCTTGGTGGTGGGCTGGCCTGATGCTTGCTGGGAAGCCTGGGGCTTGGTCTGGGAGCCGACAGGGCCATGCCTCGGAGAACTGAATTGGATGGACAGCCAGGGAGTCCCTTAGGGGATTGGATCCGGCTGGATGCTGGATGACGAGTTGAGGGCCATCCCAGAGGGCAGGGACTTGAGCTCAGTGTATAAGGAGGGTAGACGCTCAGGAATTAAGGAATAGCCTTCCGTGTTTTCCTCAGGCACTGTGTATGGGAAAGGAGGCATTGACCGTGGCTATCTCTGCCCAGTCCCAACAGCTGGCTTTTTCCAGGAAGACTTCTGTTTTCATGAACTGTCTGATTAGCCCTCTGTTAACATAAAGTAGAAGGCAGCTGCCTTTGAAAGTTTAAGAAAGAGCGAAGAATCTTTTATGGTTTCTTTGCTCAAGTTTTTCATTGGGGAATCTTAGGCAATGGACCCCAGGCTTTCAACCTCAGTGAGGCATCTGTCCACCCGTCCAGCCTATACTGAGTACCCACAGTGTGCCTGGATTTGGTGATGTAAAGGCGAATGAGATACAGTCCTCGCACTTCCTCCACCTCCCCAGAATTGTCACGTCAGAGATGAGCCTGTGGCATGGCTGAAGCATCTGAAAGACAATGTAGTGTGTCAGCAGTGAGCTTCAGAGGAAGCAGGCAGAGGAAAAAGCAGGGAATGACTGGCCTTGACTGTGGGGCCTCTGAGATGACTGAGCCCTTCTTGCACTGTGGTCCCTGCAGATGTCTCTGCCATCTCCAACCTCATCAGGAAGCATGTGTCCGAAGCCCGGCTAGTGGAAGATATTGGACATGAGCTGACCTATGTGCTGCCATATGAAGCTGCTAAGGAGGGAGCCTTTGTGGAACTCTTCCACGAGATCGATGACCGGCTTTCAGATCTGGGCATCTCCAGTTATGGCATCTCCGAGACAACCCTGGAAGAAGTAAGCCAAGTGGCAGACTCAGAATATAGCAGGCCCAGCAATCCCTAGCCAGACAGACAGCCTGCAATGGGAACAGGACGACCCCTTTGGTCACTGAGCTTTCAGGTCATCAACACCTGGGTAATGTTGGCCCCAGTAAACCTCTGAGGTCATAGTGGGAGATGATAGGAAAGAAGTATTAGGGTTGGTGGGGTTATGTCATGGCCAGGTGTCAACAGGACTCTCATCCATAAGAAATAACCAAAATTTGTAAATTGTCCACTGGGACCAGGTGACGAGCTTGATGTTTTCAGTGGTTCGTTTTGTTTTAATCGTGGTAATTTTGTCTAATCCTCATAATAAATGATAAAACGAGCAGTCAGAGATGGCGAGGTGTGATTTAGAATCAGAGGGTTCTCGGCTTCAAAGCCCATGTTCTCTTTACCATGCCGCAGTACCTCCCTTTAGAGACCCAGCATCACAGATCTCGAGGGCCGAAGGGGTGTAAAGCTGTCTGGCCTGGCCAGGCAGTCCTCAGGCTGGATTGTGCAGTGCATTTATAGGGGGGCATTACTGACAATAAAGTTCCAAGGCTCTGCTCTCTTGCCTTTGTCTCAGGATTTCTGGCAGTAAGACCTTGAAGTCTGTACTTTGATTGTTTGCTTCCTACTCAGTGACCAAAGACTAATTTGGACATCTTCTCATTTAGATTCTCCTTTGATGTTTGAATCTGCCATAGTATTTTGCAGTTGAGGAACATGTTCCCTACTATCCATTCTATGTTGGATTATTTATCACAGTGCTCAAAGATTTAGGGGCACAGACCTGCAGGAAGACACTTGACTCATTCCCTGTAGGTTCAGAACAGATTTTTCTGCTGCAGTGTCCTAATATCTTAGCTTTATTTTGAAAATAGTTGTCTGGACTGATAGCTCTCACCGCTGAAGAAATATTTTCTGGCAAAAATAGCTTCTGTCCTGAGTGACTTGGACAGTGTAATTAATAAGTGTGGCTTCCAGCTTCTTTGTCTTAAGGGCCTAACGTGCAAATAAATAAGTAATGTAATCGAGGTAGTGACGGCTTCTGTCATAATATTGGTGCTTAGACTGTTGCTTGCTCTTATTTTTCAGATATTCCTCAAGGTGGCTGAAGAGAGTGGGGTGGATGCTGAGACCTCAGGTAGCACTTTGGGGGAATTGACCGCACACTGTGGATGATGCCTCCTGCAGGCTGTTTTATAAAGCTCACTAGTATTGTGCCTCCGTTTGAATTGTTCTAATGCAATATCGTTTTTAGTGAGTTTGTTGCAGATGGAGAAGGTGTGTTTTATTACAAATAAAATGTAGGATTCCTTCCTTTTGCTTCCAGATGGTACCTTGCCAGCAAGGCGAAACAGACGAGCCTTTGGAGACAAGCAGAGCTGTCTTCGCCCATTCACCGAAGATGATGCTATTGATCCAAATGATTCTGACCTAGACCCAGGTTCATATGGGCGATGTCTGTGTTCTATTGTTTGAACGTGAACTTCCCTTTTATGTTCTTCTTAGCTCTTTCCTTTTGATGGTCTTTTCGTTAAGATGAAAGATCCCTGTGGGGTCCAAAGGGTCCAAATGAAAAAATGAGGAGAGCCAGTTTTCCTTTTCCAGCATTGCATGTATGATCCAACCTGAAAGAGGCCATCCTCATTACTTTCATTATGTAACTGAGATCTTTCTCAGCTACTCATAAAAAGATGGCACCCACATATTTATTGTCTTTTCTATAAGGTTCCAGTTTCTTGTACACATCAGGTGTTTAATTGTTGAATCGATGTTCCTTGAATGGATGAATGATTTTTAAAGAGTCAGACAGGGGAATTTGCTTTTAGAGTTGATTCTACCTTTAATCATAGACTTTTGGATGACTCTGTCCTTGTGTGTTTGACTCAGAGGGGAGGTAAAAAATCAAACAAATTTGATGTCAAAGCACCTCCGTTAGGAATCATTAATTTAAGACAAGGATATCTCTATAATTTTTAGGAACAGAAAACTCTCCCAATCCTTGGTCACTTGAGTGTATGGTTCTTATGTTCTCCCTGATTTCATAAATTGTCAGGATTTAGATCATTTGAAATGTCTCTGGCTCTTTACCAAATATATGCAAGATGGGAGACTAATTGCCTTTGTGTGTTCACAAATATGTTAGCCTACATACATGGTCTGCTTCACAGAATAGTCTGTAAGAAATCAACTCTGACTTGGTCCATTGGAGCAACTTGCAGTCATGCCCAGGGATGTATGAACTCATCTCTTCAGTTTTCTCAAGCCATCTTCATTTTATGCTTTTATCAAACAAGGACTAAAAAACAGAAACTGCTACTGTCAGACATTTTCTTGGGTTTCCCATGAGAAACCTTCCACTTCTGAGAGATACTTTTAGCTTCAAATTTAAGCTTCCAAGATGTTGCTGAAGACATGAGAGGAAGGCGCATCATCAAGCAAGAATACCTGAGATCATAGATGATCTTTAATGCTGTCTTTTTGCAGAATCCAGAGAGACAGATCTGCTCAGTGGGATGGATGGCAAAGGCTCCTACCAGGTGAAGGGCTGGAAACTCGTACAACAGCAGTTTGTGGCCCTTTTGTGGAAGAGGCTGCTGATTGCCAGGCGGAGCAGGAAAGGATTCTTTGCTCAGGTGAAATTCACCGGTCCCTGGCCTCATAGGGGTGGGGGCTGCTGACTCTCTGATCACTGAAGGCAGGATAGCACTGAAGTCCAGATATCAAGGCTAGAGATAGATTTTCTGTATTTCCATCCCACTTCGACTTCTTGCCAGTTGTGTATGTGCTGGCAATGAGCTCTGTGCAGTTTCCTTATTTGAAAAAAGTAGAGATGATAATAGCATCTATGATAAAAGGATATTATGAGGGTAAAAATGAATAAAATGCTTAGAATTCTGACATTAGTGGGACAAAGTTTAGGAAAACAAATTGGGCAGATTCGGCTCTGATGATATGAGAGATACTGTACTGTGATGCACTTGACATATGAGCTTAATTAGAAACACGGTTTTTCTCTAGGTTGATTTTTAACTCAAACTTCAGAGAGCCAGAGAGATCAAAATATAACTGGTGAACAAGTAAGACTCATTACACTAATGCCTGCATATTAGAGTCTACATGCTAACTTAGCTAGAAGGGTTAAAATTATTTCACTCTATAAAATCAAGAAATATTGTAGCAAGTCTTTCCTAGAGAGATTTTGAGTGATGCTAGGAATGTGAGTTTGGAGCATGCAGACCTGGATTTGAAGTCTGGTTCTGTTCTTTACTGGCTGTGTGACCACAAACAAGTTACTTATTTGCTCAGATCTTTAGTTATCTAGTTTTTGGATAGTGATAGTAAAACCAGAAATTAAAAATTAGAGTAGTAATGATAATTAAATGAGATAATTCTCATTATAGTATTTTCCAGTAGAATTATTCACTCAGTGATAATTTTCTGCATTGAAACCAAATAATACTAGAGACGGGGACTGGGGATTTAGCTCAGTGGTTAGAGTGCTTGCCTAGCAAGCCCAAGGCCCCGAGTTCGGTCCCCAGCACCAAAAAGAAAAAAAAAAAATACTAGAGACAGGGATATCATTTAAATTTTTAAATTTGTAAGGGATGGATTTCTCAGCAAAAAGTGGAAAATCCTTTGGGTTTACTTGTAAAGTACATACTAGTCATTGCACAGAAGGTATGTAGAAAGTCCGAGGAATCTCAAGAAGGGTTTAGATAGTTACACTTTTTGGTTTGATCATGGTAGACACTGACTGCCATTGCCTCTGGTGGGAGCTACAGCTGGAGAGTTAGTTTGATGAGTGTGGGATCTGTATTGTTGTTAGTCCTTAGTCCACAGATTCTAGATGACAAAACTGAGGCAAGATGGGGAAGTATATTACAAGGACCACTTGTAGTAGTTACAGAACCAGGATTCAGGTTTTCTGGCTCCTGGTCCAGGGCTCATTCTCTCAGCCATCCTCTGAGCCAAGCTGGGCATGGGGTCCAGTGTGCTCATTCTCAGTCTTCAAGGGGAGCAAGGGCAGGATCTAGCATTCCAAATTATTCTGACACAAGAGCTTTATTTTCTGAATAAAGCTTAATGCCTCTGCCAGGGAATGATAGTCGCTGGCCTCAGACTTCCAAAAATACCCTGGAGGCCAGATGCTTAGTTTTCAGGCTGTGTAGCTTCCCAGCTGCCAGGGATATCTTGGTGGGGCTCAGCCGGGGCCTGGTGTCCCTCCTTCCTGTGCTGGCTGCTCTTGCAGGGGCTGGCCCCTTGGCTTTCGTTCTAATGCTCACCTTTCTCCCCACTGCCTGGTTATAGATTGTCCTGCCAGCTGTGTTCGTCTGCATCGCCCTGGTGTTCAGCCTGATTGTGCCACCCTTCGGCAAGTATCCTAGCCTGGAGCTTCAGCCCTGGATGTATGACGAGCAGTATACATTTGTCAGGTATGTGTTTGCCTCTCTGTACCCAAGAGGAAAGGAGGGTTTGAGCTGAGGGTGTTCACTAAGCTGAGAGTCGAGGGAATGGACTCAGGCATTCCACCGTGGAATGGATTTCACTGGCTGTGGCTCAGGCACCTAATGCAAGCCACTACTGCACGCAAAGGACAGCAGCGAACCAACCTTGAAATAATGGCCCGGTACTCTGTTGGGCATTTTAGCCCCTCTCTTTTTACCGCTGTGGTCAGGAACAACTATATGTGTTTTAGGTAAAATAATCTGTCCTCACTAAAATCTGTGATTAAGTTATAATATATCTGGGTAGAGCTGTGTTTTAATTTTGTAATCAAGCCACAGGGCTTCCATATACTATCAAAATATAGAAGATCTGGGTTTTTGTCTTCTGCACAGTATAGTTTATGTAATCCTCCTCTATTCTTTTGAAGCTTGGAATATTATCTAGCATTCACCTTTAGACAAGAATACTTCCTATTCCGTAACAATTACATGCACGAAACAAAAGGATGGAGGAATTTCTGGATCTCATTTGGCAAGAGTTTTCCTCAATTTTGTAGGATTTGTAGGTCTGTAGATGGGGGAAATATATCAGTGACCTAAAGAGATGCTCTGCTAGTCACTTTTCCATCACTGGGACACGATACTTGACACTCACAATATGAAGGAGAAGTTTAATGTTTTGTGAGGACTCAGTCTGTACCCACCTGGCTCTCAGGCAGGAACATCGTGGGGGAGGTGTGTGGTGGAGTAAAGCTGCTTGGTTCATGGCGGTGGGGGGCAGAGGAGGGGATGGCACCAGAGAGGGACAGGTGAGGGACCACGCATAGTACCTGAGGCTGCGCCTGCGTGACCCGCCCAGACACACCCTGGAGTGGGCTCTCCTAATCTGCTAGGTATTCTTAATCCAGTGAAGTCGCCGCATCACAGATGCTTTACCTATACATATAAACATGAGAATTAGTTTCTGTTTCTCTAAACCATGCTTGCTTCTTATGTAGTTCAGGTTTACTTGATTCTTTTCCTTCCCAGCTGCTGACCTTGTGTGGCCCATTTCTGTAGAACATGGCACGTGTTTGTTGTGACCTGTGCCCGTTATTATTTTTACTTTCTAATTGTCTGTATAAACACTTAGTCAATAAAATCTGCTTGATCTTTCCTGGACAGTCCTGGAAAGGCCTGTGCCAAGTGGATAAGTATGAAAGTCTTTTTAAACTACTGATCCTTAATGAATTTCTTTACATCAAATGAAAATGCATATGTAAGTGTGTATTATGTGTGTGTACATACTTGGATGCACATGTACAATTTCATACACATTATGTATTTAGACCTGCATTTTGGGGAGCTGTATGTTTTCCTGATATCTATTGTATGATCAGAGTCTGAGCTCCTTAGAAATGGTTTCTGTGTTTCATCCATTTTGGTTTTATGAGCCTGGCCCCCAGGAAGTGCTTAATAGAGTGTTTTATGTGAAAAAATATTTCTACCTCCTAGTTCGTGGTTTGAATGAATTACTGAGCTGGCTGCCTCTTGTGTACCCACAGCAATGATGCTCCTGAGGACACGGGTACCCAGGAACTCTTGAATGCCCTCACCAAAGACCCTGGCTTTGGGACCCGATGTATGGAGGGAAACCCAATCCCGTGAGTGCACTTTAGCCATAAGCTGTCATCCTATGTTTGTGACCCAGTTTGACTGCAAATACGCTGCATTTATCAACTTCATGCCACATTGTAACTGCCCTCATTCACACTTTGAGTCACTTTTTATTTTTAAAGAAGCTCATATAGTAACCTAATCAAATAATCTAGGAAAAAATATTGAATCCTCTAACAACCTACGAAGAAATCATTACAGACATTTATTTGTCCTTTAGACCATTAATACTTAAATAGCACTGTGTACTTACTAGTCAAATGCTTCCCCCCAACTCCTGTATTTGAGTGTATTGATAGGCTGCCATTGTATAGAATTTGCAGCTTTGCTTATTTGCTTCTTCACCTTAACAGCCTGAAAAGATTACAATTGATTTTATAAGAGTGGAGATTTTCTTTTTGTGTATTTGTATCATACTTTGCTTTAGAATTTTTTTTAAAGAGTAGGCAATTAAATCCAGCAAAGAATACCCAAATGACTGTGTGTGCAGGGAGAGCAAGTTAGGAGATTCCTGTGGTAAAGACAGTGGAGAGGTGAGGTACATGAAAGAAGTGAGTTCAGCTATCCAGGCTGAAGAAAAATTTGAACCTGAAGTTATTAAATCACAACAGTGATCTCTGAGGAATTATGGCAAGTTGGGGAGGTGCTGGAGAGCAGAGAAGGGAAAACATGAATTCTCTATTTTAAAGGGAAAGATGGCCCTGCAACTGAGCATGATAGGTATACCTCCAAGGGCAGAACAGATTCTGAAATGGATAACTTCCGTGTACATGTTCTTAATCGGTATTGAATAGTGTGTTAGTCAGCTTTCTGTGGCTCTGACAAAATACTTAAAAAATAGGAAAAGGTTTATTATGACTCATTGTTTCAGAGCTTTTATTTCATGGTCATCTGTCTCTTGGATTTGGGCCTGTGGTGAGGCAGAACATCTTGGTGGAAAATGCATGGTAGAACAAAGTTGTTTATCCTAATGGTGTCCAGGAAGTAAAAAGAGAGAAGAGGCCGGGGTCAAAGGCATACTGCAGCGACCTAACTTCCTTCTACTAGGCCTCACTTCCTAAAGATTCCACCACCTCCTGTAGAACCATGAGCTGAGAACTGAACCTTTAGCATATGGCACCATTGGGGGATGTTTAAGATCCAAACCGTAACAGAGAGTTAGTAAATATTTCTTAGTACTTTGTAGTTGGTACTTAATGGGTGGTAGCTCGCAGCATCCAATATTGGTTACACCCCAAAAAGATGATGAGTGCAGAGAAAGACATAGACACAGCCTATCTGGGCTTCACAACTTCTTTGAAATTCTACAGGAAAGTTTGTAGGCAAGGTAGAAGAATGAGGTGAGATGATCATATAGTTAAGCTGAAAGATGAACAGTGTGGATTCATGGATTGGACTGATGCCAAGCTAAGAAAGACCTGTAAGTGCCAGAAGTATGCTGAGAGCTGGCCCCCGGAGACAGAAGGAGCATGCCTGCAAGACCCGAGGCTTAAGTCTAAGCACCACCAATCTTCTGTTGGAGGCAGTCTGAAGGAAAGCTCTCCACTCTGGCCATCCCACTGAATTTCAAATATTAGGTCTGCAAGAAGTAGTAGGACTAAAAGACTAAAGGAAATCTGACTGGTACACTTCTTGGTGGTCTTTGTCTCACCAGTTGTCTTTTGACAGTTCTAGGTGTGAGTGTCAGGAGGGCACCTTGTACTAGTTTCACTTTTCTGTTAGGTAAGAACTTTAGGGAGAGAGAGAGAGAGAGAGGGAGGGGAGGGGACTATTCATTTAATTTTTCAAAATCAAATAGAGAAGAAAAATATAAAAACTGTGGCTCTGTTTTTTAAAAGTGTAAAATTTTCAAACTCAAAATGGCAAATCGTTTTACACTTTTATTTTACCAGTGGAAAAATAAGCCCTGAGAGATTGAGGGGTTTACCGTTGTTCTCATAGTAATTTAGAGCTCATCTCAGAGACAGCAGCCTTGTGTCTAGTCTCCAGGAATGCTTGCAAACAGCCTAACTCTTCCTACACTGAACATTCTCACCCCACTCATCCCAGATTCTCTGCTTATTTTAGAACATAAATTGGATCTTGCCACTCTCCACAGGATTTTCAGCACATTGAACATAAAGTCCAGACTCCTTCCCAAGCCTGTGTTATCTGGCTCCTGTCTCACTGACCTCCTTCTCATTTATCATAACTCTTTCTCTGAGCTCATTGTATTCCAGCCACAGTGCCTTCGTCTTGTTCCAGAAATACAGAAACTCACTTCTTCTCAAGGTCATTGTAACTGAGTTTTTCATTGCTTCTGGTTGTTCTTTTCCCTAGATCTTTGTATAGCTTGTTCTGTCTCATCCTTTATTGTGTTAGTTGAACTACTCTCTCTTCAGGAGATCTGTTTCATGCACTGTCTTTATTTTTGGCCATGTATAGATCATTTGTTCACTTGTTTTGTAATTCCTTTTGGGCATGCAGACTCTATGAAGGTGGGGAGTGAGTTTGTTCATCAGATTCTCAAAGATGTAGAGCAGTGCTGGGCCTATAGGAGAGGTTCAGTATGTGTTATGTCTTCAAATGTTGGTTGACTGGATTGAATAGAGTTGAGTACACAAACATTTAGGGCCTGTTTATGTTCGATTACAATGGTACCTCAGTTCACGAAATTAATTATTTCCACAATTTTGTCCACAAACTGAATTGGATGAAAACTAAACCAAATTTCCGCACAAGGTCAACATTGAGTCTAACCGTTGAATTTGATTTGGGTCTCATTCAATTCAGTCTGTGACCAGACTGGAAAGAGTTAAGTTCGTGAACTGAGGTACCACTGTATCCTGATTCATACAGTAATGTTCCAGTTTCTCAGACTGTTGTGAGGTCAAACAATCAAATGAGGTCATGCCCATGCTTTCCAACTGGTAAGAGATTGGTTAGAGATAGGTGCATGTTTGTGGTTGTTAGAGAATGAGCTTGTGCTCAGAAAAGGTCAGGTCCACTCGTGCGTCTCTAACAACCACAAGCAACAGAAAAGGTCAGGCAGGTCCACTCGTGCGAGCCTACCCTTAATGCCCTCCCTTTGCAGAAACACACCCTGTTTGACCGGAGATAAAGACTGGACCACTGCTTCAAACTCCCAGCCCATCATGGACCTCTTCCAAAAAGGAAACTGGACGATGGAGAACCCTTCACCTGCCTGCCAGTGTAGCAGTGACAAAATCAAGAAGATGCTGCCTGTGTGTCCTGCAGGGGCAGGGGGGTTGCCACCTCCACAAGTGAGTTGCTGTCAGTGTTTGGCTAAAGAGCTGGTGCAGGGTGGGCTGGTGGCATCTACTTTGGAGCAGGGCTGAATGAGATGTAATGTCAGAAGGGTTCGTTTTAGCCTTGGTCATGTTTCTTGTCCCAGGGAAAGCAAGTGAGTTGGAGGGAAATGGGTCCCTATGATTGTCACACAGTTGGTAGTACCACATTACATACTATGACAGGTCTAGCTTCTGTGTTCTGCCTCACTTGAAGCTTGTGACCTTCAACAGGCCACTTTAACTCACTGGGTTTGTTTTTGTTTTTGTTTTTGTTTTTGTTTTTGTTTTTGTTTTTTTAACTTCTGAGTTAGTGAATTTGGGCCAGAAAACTTCTGTGGGTCTTATGAACTCTGACATTATCTGAGATTATTAGTGTGGGGAGGAGATCCAAGTTATTTATTTCCTGACAATTTCAGGGAGAGGCTTGCTTTTCATAGTTCTTTGGTACCTTATCAGCATGCTGGTTGTATGTAGAGTGAGGACAAACAATTTTAAATGGGCATGGGAACTTAAAAGGAGTCTTGGTTATCTCTTTAAATTAACAGCCAGTCTAGTCATCAGAAGAACTCCAGTGAACTCCAGAAGACACTAGCATAGTTTAGGAGGCAGCTCCCTAGAATCTCTTGTGAAGGATCATATCTCATTGCTCTATTGTTTAGATATTCAGAACACTTTCCTGGGAAGACCTTGGCTTGGTGTAAGTGCGTTGCCAAGGGCAAAAGGAACCAGGTCTGGATGGTGGTTAGTTGAGGTAGTGCCTCAGGTTTCCAGGCACACTGTGGTACATGTTTGAAGAACATGTGTTACTGTAGTCCTTGATCTGTTTTTTTTTTTTTTTAATTAAGAGAAGAAAATTTATTTAGAGGACAATTTATTTAAAAGTGGTGAAAAGGGGGAAAAGGAGATGATAGCTAGCTACTCGACGAGTAGGGAGCATTTGAAAGTGAAATACTCGTGGGCCTTTCGTAGTAGCCCCTTTTTATTGAGGTTTTTCCCTCGGGTCGGCCCTTGGAATCTGATTGGCTCTTGGGCTTGTCTGTCATCTTGATCTGTTTTCTGATTCGGTTTTTGTCCATAAAAACATACGCGCTTGTTTTTTATGTGATGACAGAGAAAACAGAACACTGCAGACATCCTTCAGAACCTGACAGGAAGAAACATTTCAGACTATCTGGTGAAGACGTATGTGCAGATCATAGCCAAAAGGTGACCGTTTACTAAACTTGGCCTGTGCTTTGTCATTGCTGAGCAGAGGAATTAAAAGGCCACAGATAGTGCACTGGAGTGATGAGGACCTGAAGAGAGCTGTGGGAAGACTGAGTGGCCTGTCTTGGCTGTGGAGCTATGGAAGAGCTTTGTACCTTCCTGGGCTACAGCAGGATAACATCAGATGTTCAGTTAATGTTCAGAAAATGTGTGTTCCATTTCTTTCCCATCAGCTTGGTCAGGTGGAGTATCTCTGTCAGGATTCTCAGTAACTTTCAATGACAGGGATATGCTGTAAGGTTACTGTCCAGGAATTTCCAAGAAAGAGACATACCTTTCCATATGTCATTCTTAATTGAAATATTCTTTTGAATCAAAGAACTTCTAATACAGCCATAGCTTGGTTTGTAAAGTGGTTTTTAAAATGTCTTAACAAAAGGTATTATTCTCATCTAAATAATAATGTTTTTTTTTTTTTTTTGTGCTAGGGATCGAACTCAGGGCCTTGTGCTTGCTAGGCAAGCAGTCTAACCACTGAGCTAAATCCCCAGCCAGTAATAAGGTTTTAAGATAAGAGATAAGACATTCTGAGAGTGGGCTCCTTTTCTTTTGGGATGGCCCTACAGTGGGATTAATCCTATTTGTAGGATTATTTCTGTCCTTTTCTTCTGTCCTCAGGTATAAAGTTTACTCCTTTTGCGTATTCACTCCTTTTGCATCATCAGAAATAGGATCAGTGCTTTCTAAGACTGATTGTTTGTTTCTTTCTGTCTTTACTTTCTGCAGCTTGAAGAATAAGATCTGGGTGAATGAGTTTCGGTAAGTCGATCTCCTCTTTCGGTTTCCTCTGTACTTCTGGCTTCAGGCGCATGATGATGCAGGCATTTTGGGTGGAGGGAGAGTGTTGGTTTGGGACTTGCTTTCCGCTTACCTACCTACTCTTAGGTGCTGCCTATTTGTGAGGACCACAGAGGGTCGGCAAAAGCTGTGGGCCACCTGAGGGGACACAGACAGATTTAAATTAGACTTGCCTTAGAGTTTTTGCTTTAGCATCTCTGCTTGGTGCCCAGTCACCACTTCAGAGGCTTCTGAAATATTCGTCATACTGATTTCCTTGGGGAGATTCAGAAATCTCTTGTGGGTCTCTAGGGACTTGAAGTAAGTACAGCGTTGTGATAGGATTACCTATCCTAGTTGTACTTTCCCCTAAATCATATTCCCAGCAGCTCCTCTGGGCCTAAGGACAATGTTTCATGCCTTTGGCTTGAGATAAGAAGGTCTTAGAGGAAATAAAAGGCATCAAACCCATTTATTTTCACTATTTCAAGCCTTTTGTCCCTCTGGTTTTGAAGGAACAGGCGAAGCTGTGAAGAAAGTGTCTGTGAAGCCAATTTGTATATCATGGAAAATGATAGCCACTGTGGCTCTCAGGGGACCTCAAGGCTGCCTTGTTACTGCTGAATCCCACTTTTCCTTTCTGCCTTTTCCCCCAGGGCCGGGGTTCCTGGAACTCAGGGCACAGCACATGCAGGCTCCTGTAGTGGCCGTCATGCTAGGAAAGAGACAAGCCTGCGTACAAGCCCTCCCTGTCCCTCACCACTCGCCCTGACTCCCCAAGTTCAGGTCTGAGCCTCCAGAGGGCAGGAGCACTGGGGAAACTAGTGGCCACTCTTTCCGCAGTGTCTCGGATATCTCTGTGTAGAGAAGCTCAGGCTGTCACAGCTGGGCAGCAACCGTGAGAGTTAAGAGGTTGCTAGAATCTGTGAGAGGAGGCCGAATTCCCTGAGTCAAACTTTGGTACTGGCTTGAATAAGAAATGGATCTCCAAGAAGCTTGTCCATACTTACTTGGTATCTGCTGCTGAGAGATAGCACGTTGCATGCTGTCTGGGTTTTAATGTCGGGCTGTTCTTTCAGGTATGGTGGATTTTCCCTCGGTGTCAGTAATTCTCAGGCATTTCCTCCGAGTCAAGAAGTTAATGATGCCATCAAGCAAGTAAAGAAACACTTGAAATTGGCCAAGGTAGAGTACCCATCCTGAGCTATTTCACATAAGCGGGCCTGGAGCGCTGGGACGTAGGTGTAGGGGCAGGTAGATCTGGTCACCAACAGCTCATTGTTCTGAACATTTTGAATACAAAGCCATCACTGGCATTCATTGATTTCAGCCAGACACGACTGAACTGTGCAACATATATTTAAGATTATGAAAAATCAAAAATGAATTCAGAAATTTAAAAGCTCTCAAAACAACTTAGTTTATAAATTTAGCCAGTGGGCAGTTAAACTGAGCTTCAAACATACTTTTCTATGACAATCACACGCTACGCAGTAAATGAATCATTTTCATTCTTAAGGTGGTAGGTGCTTCCTCAGGATCCGATGAGCACACACTCCATTTCTTTGGATCTCTCAGGTTTGCCATTGTGAACTGAGAGTTGAGGAGGTCAGATGACAGAGACTCTAGGGCACTGGACAGCGTTGCTAGTCCCAGAGTCTGTAGCTCTGCCTCTGAAACACTGGCTTTGGTGTCTGACACATCTGCACAAAGTGTGGTATGCTTCTTGGAAGGACGCCAGGAGAAGACTTTGAAGACCCTTCATCGTCTGGCTACATATGGACATTAGAGCCTTGAAACTCTGAGCCATGTAATTTCTATGTGATTCCTTCAGTGCTTATACACTGAACTGTAGATTAGGGTACTGTAGATTTCTAGTCACTTGGTTCTCAGGAATCGTTTAATGGCTTTAAATTTAATTTCAGAGAATGAGGTAGTGGTGGTATTGTTCTTCACAGGATTTTCCTGTGGCCCATAGATTCCAGACTTACTGTTGCCCCTTGCCTGTGTGAACCATGTAACTGAGGCCAGTTTCTGTTGTTTGTAGGACAGTTCTGCCGATCGATTTCTCAACAGCTTGGGAAGGTTCATGACAGGATTGGACACCAAAACTAATGTCAAGGTAAATCACTGTCTGTGTTGTACTAGCTTCTTGGTGAATATAATCCTTGTGTTCCCTGAAGTATTTTCATCTCATGGGAAAACTGATAGAGGAACTCATGGTGGGAAAGAACAGACTTTACCAGTGAGTCAGCATGGTGGTGTGATCCAGAGAATTTGCACTGCTACCAGACTTACAAGGTGAACCATTGTGACCTTGACTACAGTTACTTCTTAAGCCTCAGCTTCCTGATTTCCCTAACCCTAACCCTAATTGTAAATAAACCTGCTGTAAATAGGGATGGAGGGAATAGAAGGGAGGGGAGGGTAGAGGGGGGAGAACCAAGAGACACCATGTACAGGTGCAAAACAAACATGTTAAATGTGATCAATATATGGACAATGTACCAATACATGTTCTTGGTTAAAAAATTAAAAAAAAAAAAATAAATAAAATAAAATGGAGACAGTCATCATGGCTCTCTCCAAAGAGTTGCGAGGAGTAAATGAGTTGAAGACATGAGTTTCTCAGCACAGTGCATCATGTGTGTTATCATTTCTTTGCCACATTTTCTGACTCCAATGTTTTTGTCTTAATATGGGACTGAAATTTCTTTCTGAAGTTTACATACATGTTTTGTGTGTGTTCATGTAGGAGCGTGGTTTGGGAACACTGCCTTGTACCTGGTGTGTTTTATTTCAGGTGTGGTTCAATAACAAGGGCTGGCATGCCATCAGCTCCTTCCTGAATGTGATCAACAATGCCATTCTCCGGGCCAATCTGCAGAAGGGTGAGAATCCGAGCCAGTACGGGATTACGGCTTTCAATCACCCACTGAACCTCACCAAGCAGCAGCTCTCGGAGGTGGCTCTGTAAGTGTAGCTGTGTCTGAATGAGTGGAGCGATGTGAGAAGGAGTGTAGGGGGAATCACGGAGCAGGGGAAGGAAATATGAAGCTGGTTGTAGAATAGCAGCTGCAGAGATGGTCACGTTGTGTAACATTGAGTTGATCCAAACTCTGGGTGAAAATGCTCAGTTTACTAATTGTTTTAGTTACTTTTCTCTCGTTGTTGGGACAGAATACCCAACACTCAAAGTTAGGGGAAGAAAGGTTTATTAGCTCACAGTCTGCAGAGGTTTCAGTCTATAGTCCGCTAGGTCCGAGGCAGGGCAGGCTGGCCGACCAACCTGCAGCAAAGTAAAGTGAGGAAATGCAAGGAATGTATGCAAATAAGCAACACAAACAAGCAGCTAATTAGCCTCTTCCTGTATCTTTTATCTAGGCTACCTGCCCCCAGAGCGGCCCGCACTCCCACCCCCAATCTCAGTCTCACATCCTTGATCCCAGCAGAACGATGCCAAACCAATCGATCAATGGATCAATTTAGTAATCACACACTCTAGATCCAGCTATCTCTTACCACATGAGGCTTTGAGGGGACATCTAGACACAAACCATAACACTAATTAATAGCCTTCTTGAGCTATAAAAGAAAATGACACAGATATGTAAAAAATTATTGAATATGTTGAATTCTTACAAAGTGAATTAAAGATCATTAATGAGATACTAAAACAATTAACTCACCATTGATAAAAAATAATTTTAGAAACTACTCTTTTAAATCTGTGAAACATGCTTTTAATAGCCCATTTTGATTTTCTGAAATAAATGTGTATGAAGTTTAAAGCCAGTAATAGTCTTTGAAATCATGCAGATCTGAGTTTAAATCTGGTCTGTAAACTTTCTGGATGCATCATATTAAATGAGGCAATTCACATAAATTGCCAACCCCAGCACCCAGTACAGAGTTGATGTTCAGCACGTTAGATCTGTTAGGTTTACGCGGCGGGAGGGAGAAGGGAAAAGGCTGACGACGCTCGCCCTGGGAGAAAGCTTTATTAAGGTGTTACAGCTCCCCCCTGTCACTCGAGTGAGAGTGGCCTTTTATCCCTTAGCCGCTCCCCCCTTTCGTGACGTTGGAGGCTTGAAAGTGTGCTTGAAAGTGTGCATTTAGGATTGGTCCTTTCTGCACAGGGTGATTGGGTGGTGGGTAACGCCCCTGGGTAAATTGGCACGAAGGACCTAATTGAGGACCCTAGTCAGGGGGAAGGGTCATTGTTTCCACGGGAGATTCTGGCACAGAGACGGGGGAAGGGGCTTTGTGAGAAACCAGCAGCGGCCATTTTGGCATCTGGGGAGGGTCATCCTAACAAGATCCCCTTCTATACATGGAGCATGGTACAATTATTATTTCAGTTTAACTCCTATCTACTATCAATATAGAACAAGACCCTATTTAATAGGCTTATGTGAAGTCTCGTTACAAAAAGAATCTGGTAGGCATTTCATATGTGTTAGATTGATATGCTATTCCTGTTGTTTTCAAATTTATTCATAGCCAAAAAATTAATTTGAGTAGTTGCACACTGTTATTTCTTCCTTGTTTAGTTTTCAAGCCACCTCAGTCTTTTTTGTGCAAAACTTTAAAAATATACTACTCTTCCAAGGTTAAGAAGAGTGGACAAAATTGAACACCTTTAGACCACTTTTGGACTTCTGTCAATAGTTTCATTAGGGCAGTGGGCAGTGAATTTTTTTTTTTTTCTGTACTAGGAGTAGAACCCGGGGATGCTTTAACACTGAGCTACATCTCTAGCCCTTTTTTTTGTTTTTTTTCTTTTTAGATAGGGTCTCACTAAATTGTGCAAGGCAGTTTGGAACTTGCAGTCTTCTTGCCTCAGCCTCTCACAGTGCTTAGGATTCCAAGTTTAGTAGATTTTTATAATCTCACTGAAACCAGTGTTGCATTAGAATTATCAAGGTTTATTTTTTTTTAAGCTGAAAATGATAAATCCTCAATAAAATGTATTGGGTGAACGGATGTTTTCCCTGGGCCGTGCTTTAGATGTGTGTGTCTCATCGGATGTCCCCAACTACATCAAAGACCCCTCTGATCCTTACTGCCTTTTTCTTTCTAGGATGACCACATCAGTAGATGTCGTTGTGTCCATATGTGTCATCTTTGCCATGTCCTTTGTTCCGGCCAGCTTCGTTGTGTTCCTGATCCAGGAGCGGGTCAGCAAAGCAAAACACCTGCAGTTTATCAGTGGCGTGAAGCCTGTCATCTACTGGCTCTCCAATTTTGTCTGGGATATGGTAAGAATAGGTCTGCTGTCGTTGTATGAATTTCCATGAGGGCATACATGGCAAGATAGAAAGGGCCCCTGACTATGACCAGGAACTGTTCTAGTTAGTCTGAAAATGTATGAAAAGGGGAAAGGAAGAGGCACTTGTATACTTTCACGACACTGCTGGGTACAGAACTGATTTCAGACCAGAGAGAACATCTGCCCATACTGACTGCAGTCATTACCACCACCACCTAGTTTCCTTTTGGAAACTTTCCCAAGAAATGTAGAAATGGAAAGACGTTAGTCAAAACCCTGAGTCAATACCTGTAATTTCTCTGATAGATTTTAACTTACAGAGTCAGAGTCTTTTTTGCCTAACTAGGAAAGCTACCTGTCATTTAAAAACTTCATACATTTTATTAGAAGCTTGTTCATCCATTTCAAAGGTGTTTTTGTGCCACCTACAATGTATTACTTCTGTTTTGACCAATACGGAGGTCTTCAAAGAATTTCGAAGTTCTAATTATTGTAAAGTGAAGTTGAACTATATCTCCCTCTGCTTTCTATTGATTTTAAGCCACTCAGAGCAAATGTTATACAGTATTTAGATATTTAAAGACAACTGTCATTTAACTGAAGCTTTCTGCAGGTGATATCATATATGAAAACATACTTTGTGATCGCTAAAGCACTATACAAATGTGAGCAATGATGGTAGCGATGACGATGATGACTGTGCTAATTATAGCAAGCCTCTTAGACTTGCCACAATTCTGGCGTGATTATCTTCTATGACTGTACTCCATATTTTTATATCTCTTTTGAAAAGCCAAGTCTAGACTTAATCTAGACTGTCTGATTGATTAGGCATCTAGAGAGGGTTGACCTTTATCCCATACTGATTACTGCGAGACAAGGGTACTGCATTTTAGACTTCACACTGTCTTCTTGGCAACTTGGTAGTGAATTAAACCATCCATTTCATCCGAATGATTGTTAAATTTGGTCTCTTTCCTTCTATGCTAATGTAATTGGCTTTTCTTGAACCTAAGCTTAATATTTATCTCTGTTAAAGTATGTTCATTTATTTTGTTTTTCTTTTAATCTTCCTCTATTATTCATTTATTTAAAATACACTGAGGGCTTGCTATGTATCTGACAATGCCAGATAGGAAATTCAGAGATAAAAAATCGAGTCCCTATCAATATTCTCATGTATTATCTGTGCCTTCATTCTTTAGAGTCAGAAATTTGCTATAAGTGTCTCTTCATCTAAGTTGACAAACACATTGCGTGGGATGTGACTGAGGCAGAGCCCTGCAGTCTGAAACTATAATTCCTGTAACAGCTGAAAAACCCACCGTCATTTCCCTGCCTGTGCTTTGCTCTGGCAGCTATGAATTCTCGTAATTGTCTTATGGCCAGCCCTTTATTTCTGAATTTTAATGCTTGAAGCACTGTCAGAACAGACTTTAAAATTATTCTCGGTGTGATGAAACAATTCTGACATTCATGTTATGAGCGATTACTTCATAAATAGATTACATGTGAGATTGAACTTGGGCAGACTATAATACAGCATTAATAACGAAACAGACACAATCATCTTTGGGAAGAATAATGGAAGCTTATTTGCCTCCTGTGAAATTGAAATTGCTCTGACTGAGAATCCATCGTTCAGTAAGTTTACTGAGCGTGACACCTTGGCTTAGCTGTGAGAAAGACAGAAAGGGCATGCAGTTTATAAAGTCAGTCAAGGGTAAAGTGCTTGTCAAAATGGATTGCCCAGTATTTTGATTAATAGTTTATGTGGCTTCATTAATTCGAAGATATTCTTCAATATGTTTATCTGTCCCTTCTTATCTGATGATGGAGAAGACCTGAGATGTGTGGTATATTTGATTTAGGGGTCAACTTTATTTCTTTTGCTCTTTCTTCATCTTTATTTCTTTGCTTTGTCTTTTAGTGTAATTATGTGGTCCCTGCCACGCTGGTCATTATCATCTTCATCTGCTTCCAGCAGAAGTCCTATGTGTCCTCCACCAACCTGCCTGTCCTAGCCCTTCTGCTTTTGCTGTATGGGTAAGGAACCTCTGGTAGGGGACTCACAGTGGGAAAGGCATACAGTACTTGATGTCAGAGGGAGGGTAGGGGACTCAAATGAAGCTTTATCTTTGTACCTCACCAGGTGGTCGATCACACCTCTCATGTACCCGGCCTCCTTCGTGTTCAAGATCCCCAGCACAGCCTATGTGGTGCTCACCAGTGTGAACCTCTTCATTGGCATCAATGGCAGTGTGGCCACTTTCGTGCTGGAACTCTTCACCAACAATGTGAGTCCTGTAGATGGAGCACCTCTTCCTGACATGAGCATCGCCGGGCGCCAGAGCACAGTGCTTAACCATGATCTTATTCCACTCATCTGTGGCACTGGTTCTGCTGCCTGCCCTGTCCTTTTCAGATTTTGGCTTCCCTGAGTCTGCACAGTGCCTTTCTCTCCTGCTGCACCTTATATTTCTCTGCCAAGCATTTCAGTTTCCTTAGACAGATTCTTTTGTAATTCTTTATATTTCTGTGTCATTTTTCCCAAGACTCAGCCCTCTGTCATCTTTTCTTCACACTTTAGACGCTACCTCTGAGCAAGACCATTCATTCCCAAAGTTTTTACCACCAGCTCTCTCAGGGTCTTATTGTTACCTCTCAGATCTATGCACTGCTGGTTCCTTTGAATTCTAGTCATCCATTCTCATATGTCTCGTGAATAGCTTCATTTAGATAATTTATAAGTACTCCAAACTGGACATGTCATCGCCATCTTTCCCCTCGGAGCCTGATGTTTCTTTTGCCATCCCTGCCACATTCAGTGGCGTTAGCCTGAGCTGGTTCTCCCATAGTCATCTAAGATGCTTTGGTGTTGCCCATTTTCCACATCCAGCTGGTCATGTCATCAGTTATTCTAGTTACAGGTCTCAAAAACAAGGCTTCTTCATCATTTCCTGTTGTCATTGCCTGTGTCCAGACACATTATTTTAGGACATAGGACCTTCAATAAGTACATAACCCTTCCTGGCCAGTTTCTACCACACCATTTCCCAGTGCCCTGCGACTTCAGCTGAATTGTTTCTTAAACCCCCATATTCCTCTAGGCCTAGCTTGAAATCTCTCTGTTCTGTCTTAGGGCTGGATAGTAACTCCTTTACCCTTCAAAACTTAGCTCAAAGATGGTGCTTTCTTTACTTGTCCTACAGAATGTGTTTTCTTTTTCCTGGGCTTTCAGAGCCCAGCTCTGCCTCCAGTCCAACACTTAATTGCATATGTAGTCATCTCCTGTTTTTACATGTTTCTCGTCATTGGAATGGAGACTTTTTATTAATTTTTGCCTCTCCCGTGTCCTAGCACAGTGCATATAGCACACAGTAAGTTATTCGGTTGCTGTATATTTGGTCATGGTTGCTTTGTGGGGACATCATAAGTTCTGCTGTATTCACAAAGGTTTTTTGAAACTCCAGTAAAATCCTGAAATTCAAATATTGGCCCAGACATGAGCAATTTGCTTTTAAAATGCTAAGCAAATGTTTTGTTATGGATTTGCTTCTGATTAAATGTAGCCATGTTTTTAAACTTTGTTCATCTCTCAGTACTCATAATATTACTCCAGATTCTCTAAAGAACTGAAAATCCCTACTGCTGTATAAAAAATTTGTCTCTAGAGAGTCAAATTTTTTCTTCACTTCCTTATTTCAGACGTCGGCAGTTTTTTAGTCTAAAATATGAATGATATCCACACTTTCTCTCTCTCTCTCATTGTTTTTAGAAGTTCAATAACATCAATGATATCCTGAAGTCCGTGTTCCTGATCTTCCCACATTTTTGCCTGGGACGAGGACTCATCGATATGGTGAAAAATCAGGCAATGGCTGATGCACTGGAAAGGTTTGGTGAGTAAAGCAGAACGCTGGGTGCTTTGACGGAGGTGCTGGTTTGTGTGGACCTTTATGCTCTGGTCCTGTGTTTTGGGAAGAGGCTGGCGCCTGAGCAGACGGCATCTGGCCTCTCTTTCCCCCTGAAGGTTAATGTCTGTGTAGCTTGTCTGCCATGGGTCTTGTGACCCAGCCATTTGTCTGCGCCTCTGGAACACTGAAAGAAATGAAAAGCAATATCGGAAATTTACAATACGCTGGCATTTGCGTGGACCGGGTGCCTAATACTGCTGGTCTTTTTTAGAATCACTGGAAAAGTCAACCCACAGATTAGGGAATTAGATATAAGCAAGAGAATCTGAAGGAAACATGAACACTTTGACTCTATTAGGAAAATCATGAGCCTGCAAATGTGGTCATATATTATGTTTTACACAGGCTATAAAAGGATAGTTTATGGCAGCTTTTTCTACCTTTAGAGTGGTTAAAAATATTTCCCCTATCGTCATATGACTGTCACTCGTCTACTGGCTAATGTAGTGAGATGGGCCGTGTTATTTAATGATGATAGTAGAGGGGCTTTTTTCAAGTTGGTGGTATGAAGCAGACGTGCCAAGGTAAAAGAATTTAAGGAATATTCATGTAGAACCTGGTTAAAACTGAGTCACTAGGTTGTATTATATGGTACTGAATAGGGAACTTTTTAATACGCTTTCTGATATTTAAAACTTACATTTTGGGGCTGGGGATTTAGTTCAGTGGTTAGAGTGCTTGCTTTGCAAGCACAAGGCCCCGAGTTCGATTCCCAGCACCAAAAAATAAATAAATAAATAAAATTAAAAAAAAAATAAAACATTTTATTAAAATACTAACCCTAAAAATTACTCTGGATTGTTTGCTTTATTTAAAAGGATTTTTGGTATGTCTCATTGAAAAGGAAATCTTAGGTATCTTACAGGAAGTTACAGACCTAATACAAGCTGTCACTGAAATTCTGATTGATGTAGGTTTGTACTGTACTTCCTTAAATTAGACTTGAAACATAGTCATTCTCTTGTGTTTTTTTCCTTTTTGTTGTGGATAATGGCCACTGGCATTTCTAGGAAAATAGGTGAACATGACCCCAAATTTGAGAAAGAATTATGGGTTTTGGTGCCTTCCTTCTGATGGAATCTTTGCATTGTGTCTGCCAGGGGAGAATCGCTTTGTGTCACCACTCTCCTGGGACCTGGTGGGACGGAACCTTTTTGCCATGGCTGTGGAAGGTGTTGTGTTCTTCCTCATTACTGTTCTGATCCAGTACAGATTCTTCTTCAGGCCCAGGTAAGCTTTTCCTCAGAACTCCTGGAGCACTTGATTGCAGGTCATAGTGGAGGAGCATAGGGAAACACTCATTAGGTGGTTGGCTTGAATGAATTCAGATTATCAAACTGATTTTTCCTACTGTGGCATCTCCCAGCCCCCAACCCTTCCAACCTTGGAAACTGTGGCAAGTAGATTTTATATGATTGCATTAGAGACTGGATTATTGTCTTGAAAAATAGTTTGAAAAGCTTTTCTTAAAATTTCTCTCCTAGACCGGTGAGTGCAAAGCTTCCTCCTTTGAATGATGAGGATGAAGATGTAAGGCGAGAGAGACAGAGAATTCTGGATGGTGGAGGACTGAATGATATCTTGGAAATCAAGGAGCTGACTAAGGTAAGAGAGTGAGTATGGACTGTAATAGCTTGTCTTCAATATTTTTCAGTTTTATATGGCTAGAAACTAGCATTTTGTTGACTTGCCTAATTAAAAAAAGCATACTTCCCAAAATGTGCATCTCTACCAAGCTTCTGTCAATTTTATTTAAAATACACCACAGAGACTTAATTTAAAAAATCCTACTGAGAATACTTCTGTATTGTGAATTCCCATTCTTGAATTTATTTATTTTGTATAGTTACATTTATGTGTTAGTTATTAAAACATAATTGTGTATCTAGTCAAAGCTGAGGTCAGGAGAATAAGTGATTTTGAGTTTGTAGTCCAAAGAGCTGATACAGCTCCATTGCTTAGAAGGGGGATCTCTTACAGCATCTATTTCTAGATACCAGAATCCTCAAATTTCACTTTCTTGTAATATGTATACTATTTGAAGTATTTTATTGCAAATTTTTATCCCATATACTTTAATTTTTAAAATCTATATATGTTAAATGAAAACATAGGTAGATAGTAATGACTGATGTGGATTTTTAAAGACTAAGATTAAAAAACAGAAAGAAAATCATTTTTATTTTGAGCTTTGGGGTCAGTCAGAAGCTGGTTGTCAGAGTGACAGAGTAAGGCTCTTAGCACATCAAATAGGTGACATAATCTTATTGATGAGTCTTATTTTGTATGTTTTTTGGGTTATAATCCCTCCTACAGTTCTTGGGAGTCACTGAGCCTCATGGATTTTTTGCATTTTGTTCCTTGCAGATATATAGAAGGAAGAGAAAACCTGCTGTTGACAGGATTTGTGTTGGCATTCCTCCTGGTGAGGTAAACACACTTGGTCTGCATTGTGTTTGTCTCTACTAATTCAGACCACATCTACACAATCAAGCCACAGTGTCCAGAAGGGGTAAAGTGGCTCCTCTGCTTATGCCTGAGTAAAGCAATCAGTCATCAAGATGAGAACAGGGACCCCTTTTATCAAAAAATGATTTGGGATAATCTCATGCAGTTTAAGAAGAGCATGCACATCTAAAACATGCTTTTATGATGTATTTGAGGTGATGAAATTCAAATAGGTTAGAAAAAAGAGATGTTTTTCTTTCTCATTTTTGTTTGCTCTTTTACGCTCTTTAGCCAGATTAGATGGTGTAATTTGACTAGCTGGTTTTCATTACTATTTTCACACATTAATTTTGGTCTTGACCTAGCAACTCAATGTTTACAAACACTTCCACACTTAAAATTGTTCCATTATAAAGTACACATTTAAATATTTATATGATGTCTTAAAACCAAGAAAATACTTGACTAGTTACTGATGAGAGTGATGTTTTAGGATCTTGTCATGTAAAAATTAAGCTCAAGTTGCTGTTTTATATGACACTCACATTTAGATTTAATAGTTTGCATGTACAACTCATTCAGTTTTACTTTTTCAGTGCTTTGGACTTCTGGGAGTTAATGGTGCTGGGAAATCATCAACCTTCAAGATGTTAACTGGAGATACCACTGTTACCCGAGGGGATGCTTTCCTTAACAAAAACAGGTGAGAAAAGGAGTTGCCTATGTTTTGCCTCCAAGACTTTTTTTCAGTTTAGAAAATACATTGCTATTTTTCTTGATTATAACAGTACTATTTAGAGCTCATAAAATATTGAAATATAGTAAAGTATAAAGAAGAACCTAAAGTCATCCACAATTTCACTACTGTCTTAGGTTTTCAGAGACAATGGTTGTAACAGAGCAGATTTAATAGAGGACATTTATAAGTTACAATATTCACCCACAAGCCAAATGCAGGAAGTGCCGAATGTCCATCTAGGCACTGGAGACCCGAAAGATCCAATCAAGGGCCGGGAGCCCACTGCACTGTCCCATGTACGTCCATGTCTGCAGATGATGGCTGAAGAAATCTTTACTAGAACGAGGATACGATGCTCACAGCAGAGATGACAACCAGAGCTCCTCCAAAGCAACAGCAGCCATCCTCGATGACAGCAAGGCTCTGAGCTCCTTCCTCGATGAGAATAGCCAAGTTCCTTTCAGGAGAACCAGCTGCAGCAAAGCTTCTCCTGGGAAACAGCCTGCCAACTAGCTTTGGCTCCCGCTCTGCTTTATGTTGTGTCAGCAACAACCCTCAGGTGGATCTCGTACGCCCAGCATCACACCAACTCAATCTAGCTGGGCGTTCTAGCTCAAGTTGACCACATTAAGTCCAACACAACTACCTAAAGATAATCACTATTTACATGTTCTTTCAAACTCACAGTATTCTTTTTAAGAGCTTTATTGAGGTATAATTTACATACATATAATTTACTTGTTTTGAGAACAATTCAGTGATTTTTAGTAAATTTCCAGAATTCTGCAACCATTACCACAATCCAGTTTCATAACTTTGCCATCACCCGAAATCTATCTTCCTATACATATAAATAAATGTATCATAAAATTAAGATCACACTGTATGTATATATTTCAAAACTGGCTTTTGTTATTAATGAATGTGTTATGAATATTTTCCAGTAGGTTACAATAGGAGGTAGATTTTACATGCTATATAAAATTCCTGTGTACCTGTACCTATGAGTTATTTAATCAATTTCTTATTAATGTCAAACATTTATTACTGTTCATTTTTCATTGTGTAAATATGTCCTTGTATACAACTTTTATCATTTCCTCAGGGAAAATTTCTACAAGGTAAAAGGGGATATGCCTTCAAATTTGCCCTCTTTGAAGGGTTATAAAATCGGTGAAGCTATGATGGATCGTTTTCTGAGACTGTACAGCTCACTAAGCAGTCTGATCTTTGGGGGTACAGCTACATATTAGAGGCTTGTTAGATAACATTACTCTTGAGTACTGTAAATGTGTGGGGCTTCATGAGGCTTTTCATATGGATAAATGGTACAAGGCAGTGACTTTCAAACTTTTCTGGCCATGACCCATATAGAAAATACATTTTATATTTCAACCTGGTGCATACACACAGACACATTAAACACTCACATAAACACTGGTAAGACTTAATGAAAAATTTCATAAGATGGTACCAATATTACTACTTTTAGTGCACTCTGATATTTTCTTACACTATTCTATATTGTGTCTTTGAAAAAGTGCTGGTTATGGCCTACTGAATTTATTTCACAGCCCACTGGTGGGTGATGACTTGTAATTTGAAAACACTGGACAAGGGGGAAGGCCAATAGTATTGAAGGGCAAGGAACTTAATGTAGTCATTGACCTCCTCTCCTGTCTCTTCCCAGTTTTTTTCAGTATCACTGTAAAAGATCCTTAAGAGAACCGAAATTCTCAGAGTAGTGCTGCTTCACCAGCTATGTTCCTAGTGTCAGTCTCCTGGTGCATATAGCATTTTCAGCAGTAACTGGCCCAAATTAAAGGTTTGGTGCACTGATTGGTTGTAAGAACTGACTTGGGCAGTGTAGCTGTGAGCGCCATGTACAGTGCCCCTGGGTATCTCAGTCATAATCCGGAAAAGGCTGACCCTGGGAGTACTAAATTGACATGCACAGAGGAATGACTGTTACTGAAGGCCAAGTTCATGGCTGGCTGGGGGTGGATGAAGTTTAGCCATCAGGGGGGATGTAGATGCTGAATGTTTTTTACCTGATAGCGTAAAATATATGTATGTATGTATGTATGTATGTATTTCTGCCATTACTAGATTCTCCAAGGGTCTATGATTTAAAAAACAAAAAAACTTTAAACACTAGCAGGGTGTCTGCATTGGATGTTTAGTGGGTCTGGAACACACACACACATGTACCCACGCACGCCCAATGGTTCAGTCAGTGTGTGGGAAGCAGAAGGCAGATGGAGCTCACATGCAGAATTTCTGGGCTTTCTCTGTGTCCAGATGGTCACCAAGACAATTTTGGAGCAATAAGACACTTGGTACATATGACTGGGTCCCAGAGTCAGTCAAGTCTGGGATGAAGACTTAGTGTTAAAGCTCCAGGATAGTGTGACTGACGTTGTTAGTGAAGACTGTGCTATACTTGGCATGGACTCAGGAATCTTGAAGTGGGACTAAGCCTGCAGGTGGACGTGCTGGGGAAGCCAGGTGTGAGAGCTGGGCATGATGGAAGCAGGATCCGGACTGGCAGGATGAGCTGCTATCCTAGGGGCAGAAAGGCTGCTCCTTCAAGCAGCAGCAGGTATATGGGTATCTTTGTTTTGAATAAGCATACTTTATAGGAACATTAAGCCGGATAGTCTGATGAGAATATCTCTAGATGCTTAAAACCTGACCACTTTGTTTTCCTTTGCAGTATCTTATCAAACATCCATGAAGTACATCAGAACATGGGTTACTGCCCTCAGTTTGATGCCATCACAGAGCTGCTGACGGGGAGGGAGCATGTGGAGTTCTTTGCCCTCTTGAGAGGAGTCCCAGAGAAAGAAGTCGGCAAGGTACTGCAGGCAGGGTACACTGTGCCATATGGCTCTCCCACCACGACACTGGCTTTAGGCTGTTTTTCCTTGTGTGAGGAGCAGTATGAACCGCTGATTCTTGCACTTGCTTTTAGGGTGGGAACCCATTGTGGCGGTGGGTCAGGAGCAGGTGGACATGCATAGGCTGGGGGCAGAGAGGCAGTACTGCTCCCACCACATGAATCCCTCCTCCCTGCTCGGGGCTCCTCAGTAGTGCCCAAATTGTGGTTAGACAATCTAGTCCTATTCAGTACAAGAAGTTTCATATATAAGAAAGCATGATAAAATTACGAAGTCAGACAAAAGTCAAGGTGCTTTTTTCTCTCCAGGTTGGTGAATGGGCAATTCGGAAACTGGGCCTGGTGAAGTATGGAGAAAAATATGCTGGTAACTATAGTGGTGGCAACAAGCGCAAGCTTTCAACGGCCATGGCTCTGATCGGCGGGCCTCCTGTGGTGTTTCTGGTGAGTGTGGCCGTGGAGGGAGCCATTCTGGCCTGAGTGTAATGTTCACTTTTCAGAAGTCATGTCTGTCTGGGATAGTTTGGTGCTTGGCACAGCAGTAAAAGTTGCCCACCAGGACTGGCAGAGCAGCCTTGGAGAGGCAGAGGGGAACTTTTCCCTCAGCACACGTGTGGGTGGCTCTGCCCCACCGTCAGATGTTCCCAAATGGAGAAACTCTAAGCACATCGTTTTGTCTAGTTGGAAAGCCCCTATAGGTGTGACTGAGGCTGAACGTGTGAGCTGATCTCTGTCTGGAACATTCTTTCTGACCATCTCTGTGCTCATGCCCTGGACGTGGAGAGTAAAGACATAGCATTGGGATCCTCATCGTTATACACAGATAGATGAAAGACAGAGTGGACTGAACAGCAGTCCTTGGCCCTCTTCTTTTCTGTAAAGGAGAAGAGCACTGAAGCATTACAAGCAGCAGCCTTGCACTGAGGCTTTGGTGTCCCCAGGCTACATAATCTGGAGTTTCTTAATGCTTAGGAGAG
Source organism: Hystrix cristata (assembly GCA_004026905.1). NCBI lineage: Eukaryota > Metazoa > Chordata > Mammalia > Rodentia > Hystricidae > Hystrix > Hystrix cristata. The sequence continues at coordinate 22,438 of PVJO010009724.1, read as the reverse complement.
CAGTACACCAGGCTAAGCCAAAGTGAGCTAAAATCAAAAAAGAAAAGGATTTTACCCACATATTATCCTGTCTTCAATTGAATTTTCAGACAAAAAGCATATTTAATATATACTTACCAGTCGTGAAAAATGATCAAAATTAATGGCTTTTTCCTTTCCCTATTTTTTGGACAAATTTTTTCAGATCTACAAAATATTACTCAGAATATTTGAATTTCTTGCTTTGATGAGACAGCCCCATGACCTTGTCACAAATGAGTTTGAAACTGTGTGTGTGTGTGTGTGTGTGTGTGTGTGTGTGTGTGTATATGTATGTTGGTTTATTTTTGGTCTATCAAGTAATAACTAGGAGGATAAGTTAAATTTTAAGCCACTTTAAGGATGCTTTAGCATTTAAAATTTCCTGTTTAGAAAAAATAGTGCAGTTTGCTCCCAGCATTCATTTACTTTTATATAAAGATACTCTTTGAGGCTGAAACAAATCTGATTGGCTTTCAAAATGAAAATAAAATATAAAAACTGTTCTTTAAATTATTTCTAAATAAAATTTGTCTCTAATTCTAATGTAACAGAAATGTATATGGTGACCAATATTTAATAATTAATTTTTGTGTGGTAAATTTCAAACCACAGAACAACACAAAGCAGAACATAACATTCTGCACAAAATTACCACATTTTTCTTAGCATTCTCGTTGTGCAAGCAGAAATTTTACAGTGGCCAGACTTCACAGAACAGTGTGAAATCTAAGAATGAAAATGAGATATTTCATGGCAAACTTTGGGGGTAAGGTTAGGACTGTAATCTATAAATTACCTAAGTAAGGGTAAATGCTATAGCTACAAGTGCTGCTGCTAAGTATTTTTGGGAAAAACAGGAAATGGAACAAATATATCTTTTGCTACAGAGAATAGTTACAGAGAATAATAAAACTTACTTGAATTACAGGATGAACCAACCACAGGCATGGACCCTAAAGCCCGGAGATTCTTGTGGAATTGTGCCCTCAGCATTGTCAAGGAAGGGAGATCCGTAGTGCTTACATCTCACAGGTCTGTAGTGTGCTCTTGATTTGGCTTCTACACTGTTATTTTTAAATTTTCCAATATGATTAGTTTGTAAAATCTAAAAAACAATTAAAAGAATTAAAACAATTCTTACCTGAAATGAAACCACTTGGAAACAATTATTATTACCATTGGCCTGTGTATGTTTGCAAACTTTCCTGTGCAAATCAATACATACTTGTAGGTGAGTAATTTTACCAGAATGCAAGCATAATATATATACTGGTCTTTTTCACTTAATACATTGTGAACATTATTCCAAGTCAGTAAATTTAGATGTGTCATCATTTGATATTGCTGGATAGTATTAGGACATACCCTCGTTTACTTAACTGTTCCCCTTTGTGTAGACGTTTGGATTGTTTTCAATTTGTATGCAATTTTAAACAGCACTGCAGTAAGCAGCAGCACCTCTATATCTTCATATCTTTGCAACAGGATGTCATTATGCCCTAGGAAGCTGGGAATCTGTTAACTTTGCAATGCCAAATGTTATGGTGATGTTCTGAATGGTAATAGGAGCATCTCTAAAACTAAAACCTTACCGTGTTTTCTCACAGTATGGAAGAATGCGAAGCTCTTTGCACTAGGATGGCAATTATGGTCAATGGGAGGTTCAGGTGTCTTGGCAGTGTCCAACATCTGAAAAATAGGTAACAATAATAATTTCTTTGGGACAGAACTTAGCGAGAAGGCTTGTTGTTTATTCTTCTGAGTGTATAAATGATGGCTTAGAAATAAAGGGAAATTGAACTGAGCAAAATGGTACAGTGGAAAGAATGAGGGCATTGGAGTCAAACAGACCTGCATTTAAATTCTGTCTTTACCATCTACCGACTATGTGACTCCGAGGCGAGTTACTTAACCACCCTGAGAGTCAGTTTCCTAGGAATGTTACTTCCTAGCTTTGGTATGTAAAAGAAATGAAAAAATTCACATGTGATAATGTGACTAAGAGCATAGTCTTTGGAATTAATGAAGATGGGTTCATATCCTAGTCCTGCCCCCTCTGAACTTTGTGTCATGAGCAACTAACTCACTCCCTGGGCTTTAGTTTCTCTGTAACATCTGTCAGGTTTCGTGGGTCCAGTGAGGATGAAAGGAAATTGTGTATTCAAGGCACCGAGCATGGCGACACACATAGAATGGGCATTCAGTCAATGATAATTGGTTTCTTTTCTCAGAAACCAGTCTCCGGGTCTGTCAGGGACCGCTCTTTTTCATAGCACAAGTTAGTTTCTCGGGATGAACATTCTTTTGAGAAGTTCCCCAGAGATAATCCATTGGGATGTTTGTTCCTGCTTTCAGGTTTGGAGATGGCTATACGATAGTGGTCAGAATAGCAGGATCCAACCCTGACCTGAAGCCTGTCCAGGAGTTCTTTGGACTTGCCTTTCCAGGAAGTGTCCTAAAAGAGAAGCACCGGAACATGCTCCAGTACCAGCTCCCGTCTTCCTTATCTTCTCTGGCCAGGATATTCAGCATCCTCTCCCAGAGCAAAAAGCGACTCCACATAGAGGACTACTCTGTTTCTCAGACAACACTTGACCAAGTAAGCTTTGAGTGTCAAAAACAGGTTTACTTTTCAGGTTGAGAATTCTTACCCATTTAGCCCATAAGCCTACGAGAATTTCGGACTCTGTGCCTGAATTCCTGATTTACTAGCTCTATTTTTTACTAAACCTTTATGAACCCTAAAAGGGAGATGACACATTCTACTTTATAGGGTTACGTAAGAATTTATCGTTATTAACAGTTACAATAACTACCATTTGCTGCATACCATCCATGAGCTGGGCATTCTATCAGATCCCTGATCCCTGGTAAAATGTACCAGACTTACCTGCCATCTAATAGGTATTCAGTAAATATTTTTGTTTGCTTTCATCAAGCCTATATATGCCAAGGTAAATAGATGATTGAGCAGTTGTGAGGGTAGTAATATAGAAGATCAGTTTTGAAATGATTATTGATGTTTTTAAACTATGCTTTTCTCTTTCACACACAGTTTTCTAGTTAATTTATTGATGCAATTCTGTATTCTACTGGCCTAATTTCAACATAGGGGAAAATGCACATGGAATAAAGAAAGAGAAATTTCAGCACTTTGGGAGGCTGAGGCAGGAGGATCATCAAGTTTAAGCCCAAACTGGGCAATTTAGCAACTTAGTGAGACCCTCAAAATAAAAAATAAAAGGGCTAGGGGTGGGAGGTGTAGCTTAGTGAGAAGGCCCAGAACTGAAAAAGAAAAAAAGCAAACTAAGAAGTAGTCATAAGGGTCCAACTTTCTTTTGACAGGTATTTGTGAACTTTGCCAAGGACCAAAGTGATGATGACCACTTAAAGGACCTGTCATTACACAAAAACCAGACAGTAGTGGATGTTGCAGTTCTCACATCTTTTCTGCAGGATGAGAAAGTGAAAGAAAGTTATGTATGAAGAATCCTGTTTACACAGGGCGGCTGAAAGTAAGGAGGAACCAGATCTTCCTTCGTACCATGTGTGAAGTGTTCCAGAGGAAAGAGCTGGAAGATTTTGTGTGACGAAGTAAACTGGATACTGTACTGCTAATATTCAATGCAATGCAATTCAATGCAATGAAAACAAAATTCCATTACAGGGGCAGTGCCTTTGTAGCCTATGACTTGCCTTTGTAGCTTATGACTTGTCTCGCTCCCTAGTGAAAAAGACTTGAATTTAGTTTATTACCTTATATCTATGTGAAACTCTAGTATGGAACCCAGTGGACATATGGGTTTGAAGTCATACTTTTTTGTTCCTGTGTATTCTCACTGGGATTGCAACAATAATTCATCAAATAATCATGGCCAGTGATTATAAAAATCAAAAGGCACGTACATCCTCATCCATTGAGACATGTCATGCCAGGAGACTGGTTTCCTAGTGACACATCCATTGCTGGCGATGAATGTGCCAGAATTACTAGTGCCAAGTTGCTCAGAAAGTCTGAAGCACTATGGTGTGTCACAACACTTTTTGTGAAAGCTGCTCTGCTTGGAGTCTAATAATATCTTTAAATGTCAGGTGACAAAATGGTGCCTTGTGTGGCTATAGTTCTGCTTGGATTCCCTCTTTGATAAGCTGTTCTGGTGGCTGCAACATGCAGAGTGTGACTATCTCTAGACACAAGGAACCTGGTTCTGTTGTTACGTTGTTTCATGCCTACAGTTATCGGTGTCCAGGGTCATTTTTCTGGGACCGTTTAAATATCTTTTGATCCTGGTAAGAAGCAAATCAGCAGCTATACTCTTGGGGCCGCAGGCTGCTGAGCTGAAGATCTGGGATGAAAGAGATCGTGTGTTCAAACTTAGGGAGGCCTATGCCCGTTTGTCCTGATTGTCTGGTAAACACGGTACACTGATCTCAAGACCTTTGTTGTTTGACACAAGTGTAGTATTATTTCTGGTTTTTAAAAATTAATCTAGAAAATGAAGAGATGGAGTTGTATGTTGATAAAATTCTTTGTACTATTAGTGTCATTTGGGATTAAATTCTGTCGTTGACTTCTGAAACCTTAAAATGGCGTTTTTGTAGATCCCTGTGGCATAGAGGAGTATGGCCACATGACCTCACTGGCTTGTTTTCCTACGTAGGTTTGTAGATAGAACATCTAACTAGTTCCTGGTGACTAGGAAACAATGTGGTGTTAAAGATCTCAAGTTGTTATATTTGGATTTCTTTAAGATCATGTAGAACACTCAATTTCATTTTATCAATCAAGTATTTTTTGAGTATATTCTATAGCAGAGTGAGTATGTAGGGGGTGGGGAGAAATTAAGTCTCACTAGATTTCCTGTGCCATGTTATTCAGCTAACTCGTTTACAAATACAGGCTGTTTTGTTGTAGTTATGAGAACTCCCTGAAAGAATATTGGCCAGGCTTTTTTTTTTAAGTAACAACAATGCAAAAGCCAAGAAAGGGGTCACGAGGCTAAACAATAAACTCTTTCAAAGGGAAAACAGCTAGCTTAGAAAATTTCTGAACAAAAATGTTCCTTATGACATTTAGTATCTTTAAATAATTGGATCTGTAGAGATGTTAGACACCCCATGAAATCTCTAACAATCTCAAATTTAAATAAAATGCATCCACAATGAATATTTTTTAGACTTTTAAACCCTATGTTATTTTTTTAGTCAGTAAATACTTGTAAAAAATATATCACTGTTGCTTAATGTCATCTGTCTTGAGAAAACGAGAGAACTATTTTGTGAAGTTCAAGTGATCTTTCATTATCATCACTAGTTCCAACCATTTTCTAATATTTAAATGTTAACTCTAAAAGCATAATATTTCAAAATCCATTTCAAAATCATGTGTCTATATAAATTTACAGAATTGTTATATAACTAAAATGATTGCTTTAGAAATTAAGGTATTTTCTAAGATGCTAAGACATATTTGTAATAACTATTGGCATGAGATCACTCACTGTACTTTCTGCCAGTCTCAAAGATACAAAATTCAAAGAATAATTTCTCATTTTTCAAAATCAAACTTCTGTTGGTTTTCTCATCTCACTGTAATCATGTTCCATTTCTTCATTATATTAAATCCATGAGCAACTCCTTAATTACTCTGACTTCAAGGCCATATTTTAAAGAATCAAAAGGCACTGTGAACTATTTTGAAAAAAATGCATTTCAATATAAATTTAAAAAGATTTTTTTTCTGAAAAAAATGGATCTTTTCTGAAGCTAGAAAAAATCTACAATCACACATTGACTTCAATAGTATTGTGTTACCTTTTCAGGACTATCCAAATAGTAATTTTTAAAATTTTCCTGTGTAAACCTAATTATGGTACCAACTCTACCCTGAAATAAAATTTCTATATATTCCCTGTGGAAATATAACTGTGAGTTTCAGAACTTCTCAAAAGTGTTCTAAGAGTTCTGCTTTTGCATCCTTTGGACACTTTGAAAAACTTATTAACTGTGAATATGAAAAATACTAAAGAAAATAACAAGTCCTCACTATATAAATACCCAGCACAATTCATTATTAAAAAACAAACATACAAACCTCAAACTACTGTATTTTGATACCTGGACTGAATGCATATGCTGTGTGACTATTAAATGTTGCACATTATTCATTCACTGTATAGTAATCATTGACTAAAGGGATTTGTCTGTGGGATTTCTCATGGCTGTATATATCAGGTAAAAATTTTTCCAAAGAGCCATGTGTCATATATTAGTGAACCACTTTGATACTGAGATATTAATTTGTACTCTTGTTACTATTTACTAGCAATAATGTAATACTACAGTAAGACTGTTCTAATTCTTGTCAAAATTGTTGCATCCCTTTTTTTGTTGTTGTTGCATCCCTTTTTTATAGAATGTTTGTATTTCCATAAGTATTAGGTATACTATTATCCTTTCTTGTACTCCTAGGGTGAAGCTGTTTTTGTGCTCTTTTTCTTCATCATTGGCCTTCATTCCAAGCACTTTATGCTGTCTGTAATGGATCTATTTTTGCACTGGAATATCTGAGAATTGCAAACTAGACAAAAGTTTCACAATAGATTTCTAAGTTAAATCATTTTCATTAAAAGGAAAAAAACCCAGAAAAATATTTGTATTGTTAATAACTTTATATGATGTATTAAAGGCATATTTCTATGTTGTAATGAGTCACAAAATAAAGCTGTGACAGTTCTGTTGGTCTATACAAATTTACTTTTGTATGTTTGTAGCACCACCTACTGTTAAAGTATTACAAAACCATTACAGAAGGAACGTGTCTAGTAGGGGAGAAGCCATTTGGATCAAAAGTAAAAATTTTAGAAAAGGTTCAGATGCCCTATGAATCCAACAAAATGTCTTGGGACTAGTTGAAAATAAAATGAAGGATGTTGTGCACTTTTGTGATTCAATCGAGATACCGAGTAAGTGGTATTTAAAAAGTTTAAGAAGTTTTTAGATTAATTTGTTGTGTATAATGATTAAGCTGCACAAATCTCTGAAAATGTTCTGTAGCTAAGTTTATTTAATAAAAACTTCCCTTGGTTTTGAGGAGGGTACAAAGGCAGCCTTCGCGCCCCTTTGTTTATTCAAGCAAAATTACAAGGACACGGTGACACATATTGACCAAGGAGCCTGGGACGATGGCCAAGGTAAACATGGGCAAAAAGTAGAAAACGTGGGAAGGGAAATGATACAGAAGCGATACTGAGACACACGGAGATGTCTTGTTCTCCTGCAGCGAGTGTGATGTGCTGCTTTGATGAGACAATGTTGTGCTTTTCGTGGCTCATTAAGAATCAGTCTCAGAAGATGATGTCTACTTAGTTCAGTACTTGGAGAGTCTCTGTTAAACGGCTCTGTTTTGGCAGTAGGAGGGTCTTGGTTCTATAGTGATTTCTTTGGAATAGTAGTAACATGTAGTAAGCTATCCTGCTGAGGTACAGCACTGAACTTTGTGTGAAGGTGGACCTAGGTGCCCGCTCAGTGTCAGCGTCACAGCTTCATCCTCCCCCTGAAGTTCTCATTATGTGACTTTAATGAAATGGCAGAAAACCGTGTGTGTGAAAAATCACACGAGAGAAAAGCTGTTGAAAAATGAAAGGGCAATTAATTTAGTTTACCCATGAATCTTGACCAAAACATTCTATCTAGAGAAAAGCCTATAGGAATTTTCCTAGATTCAAAAAACTCTGGCTCCTTTGTGGTTCTAATACATCCAGTTTGATTTTTTGTTTTTTTCTTGAGACAGGTTCTTGCTATGTAGCCCAGGCTGGCCTCGAACTCATGGCAATCCTCTTCTCTCAGTCTCCTGAGTGCTGGGATTACAGGTGTGGTGAAAACAGTGTAAGGGGAAACTAGCAACTGCTTTCAAGTTTTCACTGTTGTCAGACACTTCATCTAATCCTCAACTGATAGCTACCCTGTAAAGTAGTTCCTTTTTTTTTTTACATAGGGATAAATTGTGGCTCAGAGCATAAAGAACTTGTCCCAAGTTACAGGGCAAGTTAAAGGATGGAGGGTTCTTTTTATTGAAGTTGGGTGTCAGTTAAAACAGTACTTGTAGGGACTGGGGATTTAGCTCAAGTGGAAGATTGCTTGAGTGCTAAGCACAAGGCCCTCCATTCGACCCCAGTACCACCCCCCGCCAAAAAAAAAAAAAATAGTGCTTGTAAAATCTAGTTAGCATCATTCATTAATATAACAACTATTTATTGAATTTTGTGTGTCAGACGCTATTCTAGGTTCTGGGGATGCAATGTTAAAACAATATCTGTTTTAATGAATTTATATTCCAGCAGAGAATATATCCAGCAATCAGTACTATGAAGAAAGTAAGACATGGCAATGGAATAATAATGGTGATGAGTCAGAAACACCTGAGAGTGACATTTAAGTTCAGATTCAAATAAAATAAGCAGGAACAATATCTGAAGGTAGGTGGCAAGAATATTGCTGAAAGAATGCTTAGTACAAAAACCCCAAGTGGAAAATGCTTTGTTAAGTCAAGTGGAGAAAAGAGAAGTGCAACATTCCTGGTGCTGCTATGGAGAGGAGTGGTAGGGGATGGAATGCAGGGTGGGAGGGACCGAATCTCAGTATCTTACCAGCCTTCTCAAGGTATTTAAATTTTATGTTTGTGCAATGAAGAACAGTACAGAGTAGTGGTGTATCTCTGTGCAAGAAAGAATGTGGGCTGCTACAAGAAGAAAGGACAGCAGAGAGGCCAAGAGTTGATGGTGGTAGAAACAGGAAGGAATGTAATATTCAGTATCTATTTTGGAGATTGAACCAGCATGGTTTGCTGTAGCCTGTGTGCAGATGAGGGGAAGAGCTGTATCTTAATGCTGCATTCATGTGGTTGTTTACACTGCTCATTGTCATAAGCAAAAGGCACAATGTATTGTGGTCTGTAAGCTTGGGCAATGGCCTGTATGTTTGTGTAATTCTGGATAAATTTTAATTAAAATCTATTAAAAAAAAAAAAAGGCCAGGCCTCTGAGGAGGAGCATGATGCCATATACTGAAATTCAGACAACTGTGTGTTTCAGGAAAAAAGAAGTTGTCAATACCCCAAACTGCTGGGAAGATGAGTGAAGGCAGAGAACGACCAGTGAATTTGGGAAGACAGAGGTCTGGGTGACCTCTGGAAGTCATTTCAGCAGATTTATGAGATGCAGATCTCACGAGGATGGGTTCAGGTGAGAATGACAGGTGAAGGGGGGAAAGTGTGAAAGAGATAAAAAGAGAGACAGTGAAGGAGGGAGCTACATACAAATCTACAGGAGCATTTTCCTTTGAAGGAAAGCAGAAAAACAGGACAACAGCTGGATTACAAAATTTTATTTAGATTCTTTTGTCTCCTGATAGTATGGGCTGTCACTGGCATCATCTTTCCTTTCTGATTTGTTTTTAACTCTTTAGGATTTATTCTAATCAGGAGCCTTACTATGACTCCCTTTACCTCAAGGTCTTGAGCTAACTAGCTCAAACTAAAGAAACCAAACTACATGCCTCGTGGAGAAATGTGCTTCTTTCCAGATGATGCTGACAGGAGAGGTCGTTCTACATTACAGAAGTTCAAAGAGGTCTCTCTAATGAGTGTCACTCTTCTTCCAACATACTGCAGGTTCACACTCCTTTAATGGCAAAGTGCTGTAATGCCACAACACTCCTGATGCCACAGCAGTCATACGCCCAGGCATGCTCAGTAGGTTATGAGCTGGTGCTGAAATGAAGGCCAGAGCCCACGTCTACGAGCACTATTAGCCTGTCCTCTGGGAGTTAAGCGATGAGGGTTGGAACGAGACCAGACCAGTCATACAGCTGTTTCTCTTCTAGGAATACAACACAAACACCTTCATAGTCTGGGATAGCAACTTATAACCAACAGGCAATAGTATTGCTTTTATTTATTGATGGCACTCATAGCAATAACCTCCACTGATCACTTACTGTGTCTTCAAACAGGACGGTGAGGTACTTCCTACGACAGTCATGTAATCTCCTGTTAATGGAAGATGCTATGAGGCACGGAGGAATGCTGGACTATATTTTTAAAAACTCAAACATCTTCTACTAGTCTGTTTTCTGTTACTAAAGCAATACCAGTGGCTGGGTTATGTACAATGAAATGAGGTGTTGAGCAAATTAATCTTGATTGTCCACTTGAATGGATTAAGAGACACCTGGAAAGGTGACTGGACTGAGAGAGCACTAACCTTGTCAATGGGTTAGCCCGTTAATGAGTTCATAGCTGAATGGGCTATTAGGTTGTGGGGCCTAGTTGCAGAAAGTGGCTCATGGGGGCGTGACCTTGGAGACTGTATCTCCTCTCTGACCCTTTCCTCTCAGGCTTTTCCTCTGCTCTCTGCTTCCTGGATGCTATGAGTTAGGCAGCTTTCCCCTGCCATTCCCTTCTGCCACTGTCTCCGCCCCTGACCTGCTGGCCATGGACTGAAATCTCAGAAACTGGCAGGCCCTCAAAAAATCAAAACAAAACCCAAAAAACCCCAGAAGAGCCCTCTTAAATGGGGGGGTGCCAAGTATTTTGTCCCAGTGATGAAATCTAATACAGGTATATTGAGCTCACAGTTTTAAAGGCTGAAAGTCCAAGATCAGGTGGCTCCATTGGTTTATCCTCTGGTGAGAGCCTCATGGTAGATGGCATCACGCTGACAGAATGTGTAAGCAGGAGGCAGCAAATGAAAAAATAGGAAGCCAGAGAGAGTCAAGGGCCTACAACTCTCTCAAGGAAACCTGTAAGGTTTCTAAGAAAAGTATACTGAAGTCTTCTGAGGGTGGTACCACAAATGACCTAATACCTTCTCTGAGGCTCCACATCTTAAAGGTTTCACCACAACATGATCACCACAACAGGGGTCAAACTTCCAGTACATTAATCTTTGGGCTACTTGCCCAAACTGTATCTAAACGATAGCACATTGTACATGTTAATTCAATCATTAAAGACTGGTGATAGTACAATGATTAAAACAAAATGAAATTTAGTTTCTAGTAGAAAGAGACATTCAATAATAGGTCGTACATAAGTAAAATACTAATTACGGTGTTAAGTGACACAGAGAAAAGTAACACGGGGGACAGGGAGGGTGTCTTAATGGAGGGCGCTAGAGCAGACATATCATAGACTGACTTAAACTGCAAACGTTTACTTCTCGCAGCTCTGGAAGCTGGAATTCTGAGATCAAGGTGCCGGCCGAGGTCCTGGCAAGGACCCCCTTTCTCGTGTGCTCACATGGCAGAGACAAAAAAGAACTCAGATTCTTCATCCAATTGTAACAACCCTAATTCTATCATGGGAGCTCCTCCTTCTCATCTGAGCCTAATCACCTCCCAAAGGCCCCAAATACCTTTGCACTGGGGATTAATGCTTCAACATATGAAATTTGGGGTGGGGCATTCAATCCACAGCATATAGGGAAGCCTCATAGTCCTCCTGGGTAAAGAATTTAAGGAAGCGGGAAGACATCCATGTCTAAGGAAGAGCATTCTAAGCAGGGAGAATAGATCCCAAGACAAAAGAACATTAGTGGGTCAAAGAAAAGCCTCTCAGGCCATCCCTGGAGGTCAGGAAGAGAATTAGATATGGTACAAGTTAACAAGAGGGAAGATTATGTCATGTCTTTTAATAATTTTTTTGACTGTTATATTCATTTTCCCATGAATATTGTCTTTTTTTTTTTTTTGGTTCTGGGGATTGAACTTAGAGCCTGTGCTTGTTAGGCAAGCACTCTAACCACTGAGCTAAATCCCCAGCACCTATGTCATGTCTTTTAGGTCACCACGAAGGGCTTTGGTGGTGAGCAAGGGTAACTGGGATCTGGCTTATGCGTTTTGTTATCTGGCCGCTGTGCTATAAATAGACTTGATGGGAGTACGTGTAGGAGATCGGAGCCCTTCCTAAAATCCAAATGATGACAGGCTTGAGCCAGAATGATGGCTGTAGAGATGAGAAGCAATCAGACTCCAGATATTTGGAATTTGCTGACAGACACACAATGTGGTATAAGAGAAAAGAAGGCAAGGAGAATAACTGTGAGGTTTGTGACCTGAGCAAATGGAAAAATGGAGTTGCTATAACTGAGATAGGGTTTCTGGGTAACGATCAAGAGCTCAGTTTTAGACAGGTGAGGTTCCTAATAGAGAAAATTCAGGTGAAGGTATTGAGACAGACCAGGATCAGATAAGGCTGGAATTCAGGCAAGAGGTGTGAATTGGAAGAGCTGATAGCATACAGATGCTATTTGCAGCCAAGCAACAAGGAAATGATACAGAGAATGAGTACAAATAGAACAGAAAAGAGGTCCAAGGACAATGACAACATCAGAGGTCAAAGAAACAAGGTGGAGACTAGAAGGTGCTCACGAAGAAAGAAGGATAAAGCAGTACTGTATTTCGAGCCGCTAGAAGATCACGTAAAACGAGGACTGGGAAGTAAGTTCCACAAGAGCAATTTGGCTGGTGTGGCGTTCAGAGGATGTTTAAGCGAGAATGGGAAGGGACAAAATAAAGGCAGGAAGTCTGAACACCTCAATTGATAAGTACCTTGTTTGGGTCATGTAAAGAGAAAAAAATGAACCTGGAAGTTTATTTTTTAAAATATGAGAAAAATAATAGCATATTTGTATGCTGAGGAGAAGGATTTAGCTGAGGGGAAAAAGTATAGCTTCGGGAGACAGAAAAACCACTGGAGCCACATCTCCCAGCAAGTGTACGTACAGTGGAGGAGTTTGGCTTTGCTTGGAGCATGGACTGTTCATTCAGAACAGCAGGAGAGAAGGCAGGGCACATGAACCTGGCTTCAGAAAGCGACTGGGAGATGGGGACTTGTACCAAGTCTTCTGATTGTTTTATTCACCAACTGAGAATGAAAATGGATGAGCAAGTATTGAGTAATCTAAGAGACTTTTAGAAAAGTAGAGGCATCAGATAAAATGGGAGCTAAAGATGTTTCAAGGGGAACCCCAGGACATGTACGGCAGTACTTAAAGAAACCCTCCTTCTGGGGTTACCAGCATGCTATTTTCATGTTGTAACTTAACATTTGTAATAAAGATAGCAGGTTATTACTATGTCTCTACCCTATAGCAACCCAGGAAGACCTCCAGAGAGAAGGATATAAATATAAAACACGTACTTAAAAAATCCAAATGCCTATGTAGGCTTTTATTACAGCAAACATTTCCATAATCATAAAGATCTCTTTAAAACAAGTGTCTCAGGATCTTTGTGAGGGACCCAAGGTGAAGCTGAAATTAATAAAATTATTATAATGAACATATTTCAGCATAGAAGCCAACAATTCTTCTCAAGATTTTTAATGCTGTGACATAATTGCACTATTTTCCAAGTCAGAATGACCTAGTAATGTGAAAACCTTGATTAACACAGATGACAGAAATGATACATACTTGATTTTCAAAAGTAAAGAAATATACTTGATTTAGTATTTCTATGAATGCCATTTGATGTCATGAAGGAAACTTTGCCAAGAAGAATCTTTTTAAATCTCAGAAAAATAAACAATGAAAAGATAGTGCACGTGACTAATTTAAAAATACATACCATAAGGCAAGGAAATACAAAATCATTATGTGAAAATAAGGAGACACTATAGGGTAAAGGACTGTCCTATACAGAAGATATTGAGAAATGAATGAAAAATCAAGACCATTAAGTAGTGACGACTATTTCTAATGTATAACTGATACTAAAATGCCACAGGGAAAATGAACAGAACTATTTCCTGAAGTGGTCATAACAAATGAGAGGTAGCTTTAAAACACTACAAGGAACACAGTGAATTAACTTACCACCTCCTTCAAATAACAGTCAGAACAATGTTCTTGGGAGAATTGACATATATTAGCAGACGCATCTTTCAGTATTTAATGAAATGCTTGGTATTTTCACTAGCAACTACTTCAACGGTGAAAATGACGTAGGAATCAGAAGCATATTCTGTTGAGACTCTAGGTAGTTGACACTTTCTCGAACTGGAAAAACATTTCATAAGAAGGTATATAATGTTAATGATGACTGAATCAAGATTGTTCTAAAATAATCCATGCCCAGTGAAACAGCTTACCAGCCGCTACGACTCTGGGATCCTCGTGAGACTCGTGTCTCCCAGCTGCACGGCTCTCGAGACTCTCATTCCACCAAAGAACATGAACTGCAGAAATAAACCATATGTTAGTTTTACACTTTTTTTTATAATAGTTTTTAAAGTTAGTTTTTGAATATATAAGATTACATAGAAGTCAGAGATTTGGGATAGAAATTTATACATCAATTAAACTGGAAACAGGAGGCTGAAGAGGGGAAGTAAAGTAACAGTTAAAAACCACAATTAAAACTAGACTCATGTCTCAAGAATTCCGACTACATTTTACTTAAAAAACTGGATCATAAAAAACTGTGCTTACTATAGAAAATTTAGACACAAAGTAGAAAGTAAAAATTAGCATCATTTTAACTGCCCAGGTAAATTCTGTTAAAATACATTTCCATTTTATGAAATGAGTAAACCAAATTAGTCTCATTATATGATACACTTGAAAAGTTAAAAATCAATGACAATACAGTGTGTAAATGATATTAATTTACTTAAATTTATTTTGACTGATAAATTAAAAACATAAAAATGGTACATAGTAATGGGGTACCATGTGATGTTAATTTTATTTAACGGCTCTAACTTCTGTTTATCTATATAACTCCTTATTTTCCCAACTTCTTGTTAATTACTTGGATTACCCTCAATACTGCAGTATTCTACAAAATAGTAAAAATAGATGTTCTTGTATATAATTATTTATGTATTTTTATAACTAGGATTTGCTGTTAGCTGTAAAGATTTTGGAAAATACAAGGAGAAAGGAAGAACCATTTCTATTCTTAGCACCCCAAAAGGATCACTCTTCTAATTTGGTGTATCATCTCAAAATTGCTATCTATGTATTTACTCTTATTTATGTTTATATATTGATATTCACACAGTATACATGCTTATGTTCAATAAGATACAGATTGTATACAATGCATATGCATTTCTACTTCCGCATTATGAGCAATTACATAAATGGGGTCATATCATGTTGTTGCCAGAATTTCCTTATTGTGATAACTGACATAAACCTCATTATAGCAGCACTCACATGGTTATCTATAATAATGTCCACGACCATGATTATTAACATTTATTGGACAACTATTATGTACCAGGCCTGGTTTTAAGCATTTTTCATGTGTTAACTAATTTGGTGGTTCTAATAATCTAGGTGGTAGATTACTATTACCATAATTTATTTCATAGGTGAGGAAACTAAGGTCACAGAGTTAAATAATGGAGGTGGGATTCAAACACAGGCAATCTAACTCTATTTTTCTTAATATAAACTCCTAAAATCTACGTTGAGAGAACTGAAGACCACAGGTATTTTACACAGTGTATATATTATTAATTTATACTGTGTATTATCATACTTCAACTTCATTGAGTGAATTTAAGAAATCTACATACACACATTTTCAGTAGCTTTTTTTCTTGTAAAAGTTACACATGTCCAAATAAATAAATAAATACATAAATAAAAGTTACACATGTCCAGTATGGGAATTTAAGAGACTTTAAGAAAAACATTTAATCTTGTCACGCAAATGCAACTACAGTACAACATATTTGATATACTTTCAAATTTCATTCTTGCATAAATAAATCCATACACATATACATCCATGCATATTCCCCTGAAACTGGCAAAGACAAGAAAATACGACTTTTTATTTATATTGGCAAATTTGCAAGGAAAAATTATGCCAATAGAAGCATATACAGTAAATGTGTACTTAATTCTTCCCTGACCTACCTAACACTGTAACTAGTAGGTCTTTGCTTGGTGAAAAATGGTATCTTACTGTTTTAATCTGCATCTTCTTTAAAATATACTTTGAAGTTATCTGTACGTGTACTTTTGTCTAAGTTTTCTTTTTACTTTTGAATTTCACTTATAGTGACCTGGGATATGTAGAAAGTTTGAACCTTTGTATGATAAGTTGATATTTTTCCCTCTACATAGTTTCTTCATTTACTTTTGGCTTAGAAATATAGTTGTAGTCCCCATCCATATTTTACATAAATTCACTGATATTTTATCTTAATAATTTTACAACTTTATTTTTTACATTGAATTTATAATCCGTTTTCATTTTAACACATGGTATGATCCGTTTTCATTTTAACACATGGTCTAACAATTTTTGTAAATTTTCTCTTCTTCATATATTTTCCAACTTGAAAATACATTTTTTGTGTATATTCTGGTTATTTTCTTTGGATATATCAGCAGCGGTTAAATTTCTGGATAAAGATCAAGAGCTAGGCTTTGAATGGATTAGGCTTGAGCTCACTAGAAAATACAAATTAAAGCAATAAGATTCCATTTTTCACCAAGCAAAGCTCTACTAAGCATTCTATTAGAGATGTTGAAAAGGCAATTGGATACAATGAATCTCTCAAATATTTTATTAGCTATTTTTAATCACTTATCTTTCTAGATTAATTTTACATAGACTTTTTAGAGTTTACCACAAAGCCTCTCTGTAATTCTCACTGCAATTATTTTCAACTCTAAGAATTAATGACCCAAATACATTTTATTAAGTAAAGTCAGTCTATGTATCAATTTATCATCTATCTATCTAATGTGTCTATGCATCCAGGATAGAATATTATGAAGTTATCAGCCACACATTGTTTCTAGTCTTTTTTATATCTGAAAACATTCCAGTGTTCATAGTCCCATGTTATTTTTATACACAGAACAATATTACTTTGCAGTAATGGGAAATAGGTAATTTTTTTTGCGCTTCATGTCTTTAGCATTTGTAAAAATATACATTACATTTTTCATTCAGAAACTGTATTTCTACTCTAAATAATGTTACTTTGAGAAAAATCAAGAAAATAATATTTAGAAGAAAAAAAGATGAAAAAATAATATTTTCTTAAGGACCCTTCCAGTTTTTAAATTTTATTATTTTGAAAAAATTAGTCCCACACCTGTTTTTTTTTTGGGTGCTGGATATTGAACTTGGGTCCTTGCGCTTGTGAGGCAGGCACTATAGCCACTAAGCTAAATCCCCAAACCTAATTCCACATCTGAAATAGGCGCTATAAGTTAACCTTCTAAAACCTCAGATTTAAAACAGATTTTTCAAACCTTAAAATTACAAAAAATTAAAAAATTGGCAATAAATATTGTTTAGTATAATGAAAAAAGAAAACTGACCCAAGAAGCATAGCAGATCACCAATGCATTTGAATTTAGAGAAAGCAGACAAGTGTACCTCTGTTGAGTGCTCCATACTCTGTGTGGAAAACACCAACTAGTTTTGCGTAGCCTCGATCAACGTGGGCATTAATTGCCCTTTTAAATGCATCACCCCAAAGAGCTGGGCCACCAGGTTTCATCTGAAAAATAGCCAGTTCATAGACTCCTAGAGTAAAGAGAAGAATATTTATTTCACAAAATACATCACAGTAATTTTTAATCAAGTTTTTTGATTACAGGACTATAAGACAAACTTTTTTGTATATATTTGAAGGAGCATCTATATTTTTATTTTTGCTGTTGTTTTCATATACTATATTTAAGCAGCCATATTCATTAATTGTTCGCATTAATTTTTCTTGCCTTAATGTTTAGAAAGTCTGTGTATGTTTAAGGAACACTTGTGAAACTTAATCACAGAGAAGAAAAGGAATAAGGACTAGAATTCATATATAAGCCATTATTTGAAGTATTTCAAATCTGTAAACTTTGCTGATGCAACTGAAAATGTATAATGCAGTGGAATCTTTGAACTGTTCAGGTCTATGGAAAAGGAATTAATAAGAGAAGTATCTTCTGATCTACATTTTCTACTTCTTGATTTACTTTTTTTGAGACAGGGTCTCGCTGTGTAGTTCACACTAGTCTTGAACCCACTGTGTAGCCCAGCCTGGCCTCGAACTCAGTTATTCTCCTGCCTCACCATCCTGAGTGCTAGGACTACAGGCATGAGCCACTATATCTAGCTTCTTCTGAATTTTGAGAGGAGATATTTTATTCTTTGTATAATTTCCCCCTACAGAATTCCATTTCTAACAGGACTAGCTAGTGAACAGCTGACCTGAAGTCATATCTGAATTTTTGAGACAGAAAAAAAGCAAAGAGGGCTTTATTATTCCTAAACATCCAAGTTAACACTTGTAAACCTTTTTACTTCTACTCTGAAGAATGGGGTGAGTGGAGATAAAGAAACTAGGGGATAAAACAGATCAGACAAGAAAAGTGAGAGCAACATACAAAAATTTACTAAATTATTATGAACCATATGAAAAGAAACAGGACTTGACATTGCCAGAGAAGTCAAAAAGTTTTAGATAGTGCTGACAGGATAAGGATCTCCATAAGACTTTTTAAATTTCTTGTAATCTAAAATATGCTACAAAACTGAGACTAATAGGGGAAAATAAAATAAAATTTAAATTGGTTTATGGTTTTCTAATCTGAGCTTTGTTTTAAAAGTGAATTGAGGTAACAGTTTAAATCAGCAATTTTAATAAGAAAGAGCAAAGATACAAAAGTTGGGCTACATTAATATAGCTTAGCAACTTCAGATAATTCATTTCCCCTAAACAATTAGTTTTTTAAAAAATATTCTCAAAGTATTTATTAATAATTTTATCAAATCTTTAAAAAATATTCATAATTTTCTTTCAGAACAGATATTATTCTCTTTTACTGGTTTATCCATGATCAACAAAACAATCAGTTTTATAAGCAAAGATGTACCTAACGATTTAAGATTATTAATATTTTTTGGGAAATAATTTAAATGTTCATAGTATCTTAAAATTATGAATTTCATACATTGCTCTCACCTACCCACACATAGAACCTGATCCCAAAGCATAATTTCTCAAACTTCCCCGATCCGGTAAGACTTTTTCTATAACACAGTTAAGTTTACCAATCTGTAAAATCTCAATATGGGAAAAACCTCCATTAATTCATTCTTATATTTTAAGGATAAGCTAAGAGCTTCAATTTACTTTTATAGCAACAATCATAACATGTTGCTATATAAAACAAAGAATTTTGTTTTCTCCAATAATACAGTACTTTGGTTTTATTGCTTGAGATCCTTAGCACTGTATACATCAAAACAGAGGGAGACCTACCTTCTTTTGCAGGCCTTTCTATTTTGCACCATGGAACCAGATAAGCAATCTCATTCTCCTGTTTATCAATAAGAGGCAAATTTGGAATGAGGAATTGTTCTTGCCATTCCTTATCTTTGGCCAAAGCTTTCCGGACTGCAGTTCGGTGAGCAAAATTATCTATGAGAGAAAAGAATTAAGACATTTTAATTTAAAATCACCTATACTTTTCTAGATTCCATGCAAATCAACAAACATTCATCCATAGAACATAGGACCACTGTGCTATGCTTTTGGAAATACCAACAAGAAGAGATGTGACATTTGATCTTAAGTTGCTCGTGGCTGTAAGTGGAATAGAAATGCAAAGGACAACTGTAATATCCTAGAATGGACTTTATAAATTCTACCATTTCATTAGAAGCTGTGTGAATTAGGTAAGTTAATTGTACTTTTCTATGAAAAGAATTTAGAAGAGTATTGGGCATCTCGTTGATATGCACTTTATGTGACTGTTCTTAGCATTCAATTGAGGCATCTAATAGTGTCAGTCTATAGAAAGATTATTCTTCTTTGGTTGTAATAGTGGTAAGTAGGCAAGTCAAGGTACACCCTGAATACATTTTAACGTAAATGAAATTGAAACACTCTGTAAATCTCCTCTTTGACAAATAGGTTCAATGAAACAATGCCAATTTTCTTACATATTGTTACCCATTCTTTTCCTCCAGCACTTTTTTTTCTTCTAAATTATCCAAACACCTATATATAAAGGCCTCGTACTATATTTACTACTAGGGCTTCTTAAAACTAATGGTAATTTTATAAAGTTTATGATGAAGATTAGGAATAACACGTTTTACATCCTAAGTGTGGTACACCAGAACTTGATGTTTCTTAATAGGTCATGATTTAATTTGTTCCACATTTAAAGTGTAAGTTGGGTTTTGATGGAGCTTGTTGTATTATAAAAGGGAAATACCCTAAATTATACATATTGTTAGGAACAGATATAGAATGATTATTTTTCCACAATAAAGTGTTTTATAAATATTAATTTGGATACTAATGAGCAAAAATTAAAGGATATTATTAAGAGTTCTTTGGATATGCTCAAGTCTCGATACAGACTATTAAGGCTGGATACTGGAGCAACATTCTGTGGATTCTTGGAAGTTCTTCTTTCTCAGGGATACATCTGCTTCGCTATGGGAAGAACTTTCTCTGATTTTTTTTTGCTTTTACCACCCTAGAATACTATTCATTTCTGAAATGAAACAAAGATAGTCTCTAAACATACGAGTATTATTAAATCCCAGAGATGAATAAGGCTTAAAAGTTAACTGTCAGCCCTTCTCAACCTCCATTAACTAAAGCCCCCAAACATTTGAATTATGTCTGCTAAGATGCTAATGTCCAGCCTTAGCTTTGTAAATAAGAAACGCTGGGCATGGTGGCCTGTGCCTGTAATCCTAACACTCGGTAAACTGAGGCATGAGGATCGTGAGTTTCAGGCCAGTATGGGCTATATAGCAAGTTTAAAGCTAAACTGAACTATGCAGTAAGGCCATACCACAAAACAAAACAAAACAAAACAAAGATAGTTTTTTGTTTTGTGATCTTAATCTCTTTGCTGTCTTGTAAATTCTGCTTTACATTTTTTAGAAACCATCTTTCCAGTAAACCATTCTAAAATTTTTTCTGAGAATTAAAGTCAGTTCATCAGGTTATGGTTTCATGAGACAGGTTTCCATTCATAACTTTACCCGAGTTTGAGGAAAGTGTCCTGAGAGATGGACAACAGTATGTACTTTAGAACCAAGAAGTCTCATGTAACATGCATCAGAATCAGTACTGTACTGAATATTTAATTGGGATGATTCATACCATACTTCCAAATATGAAACACTTTGTTCATTCTGCCTCCAAATTCTACCTTCCAAAATCCAACCAATTCAGAGTGAGCTGTTCGAATATGAACAGTGTTCTTAAGATTTTCCAGGAACTCATTCATTTTTGAGGGTTTAAGATCATAGGTACGAAATTCATACAGTGTTCCATCCTTTTGTCTGGGTCCTGTAGCAAAGGATGAGCACACCTGAAAAAGGATAAGGCAAATTTAAGTATTTGGGGGAGGACAGAATTTATCACGTTATAACCAAATTTGAGTGTGGCAACAAGTGGCACACAACTCATCTTCTTTGTTTCTCTCCTGTCAGCTCTCCACAGAATTGTTTATGTAGAGATGGCAACAGGGAAAACTACTCTTAAATATGCTGACTGCACAGCTACTGTTTCCTAGCAGAGGTTCACTTTCAGCCACTTTTAATGACAATTTGTTCACACTTAGGCACTGGAAATTTAGTATTCCTTAACCTGAGAACTGCGACTAGAATTCTAAATTTACACAAACTGATTAATGAAAATTTTATCATTAGCCAGTAATATATGTGATTAAATAATGCATCTAGAATTTTACCAATTCTGCATGCATGTCTTGGCAGACACAATGAAAACATATTTACTAGCAGAATATTTTTTAAATTCTTAAAAAATGGAAATGATTATTTACGCATAACTATTTCTTATTCAGTGAAGTAAGTATCGGTCAAACACGGGGCCACGTGCTACGCAGCTGCAGCTTGGACAGTCAGGGGTGGACTGTATTTGCGCATGCGGTATAAAAAGGGGAGGTCGGTTTGGGCCCAGGCTCCACAGACTTCAGGGTAGGCGGGTCACGACGTGCAAACCACGTAGGCCGCACAGCAGCACCTGGGCCCTGCGACCGCGTGACAAACGCTCCTGGAGGCGCAGCTGCCACGGTACTGGTGACCGCGGCGTCCCAGACCCGCTCCGGGGCTTCCTAGCCGCCCCTCCCACCTCCCAGGGCCCTCCCCTCCCCTTCGTTCCGCACAGCTCCCGGCGGGGAGCGCGCAGGCCTCGAACGCCGGCCGCGGGGAGGTAGTGCGCAAGCGTGGGGCTCTGCCCGGCGCCCCGCGGCTCGGCGCGTCCCCACCGCCCGTACCTGAGGCGCGCGCGCCCGCGCGGCCAGCGCCCTGGTCCAGCCGCTTCGGAAAGCCAGCATGGCGCGGCCCGCGGCGCTGGGACGGCGGCCTCCGGCTGGACAGACTCGCCTCTCGGCCT
>PVJO010009723.1:0-67626 GCA_004026905.1 Hystrix cristata | reverse complement strand
ATACAGCCAAACTGTCCTTCAGGTATGAAGGCTACTGACTAATGTTTTTGAAATCATAGGAATTAAAGGTATACTGTACTTATGAGCCTTTCTTGAGAAAATACTAGAAGACAGACTTCAGCCAGTTATGGGTTGATGGAGGGAATGACTGGAAAATAATAGTGCATTGAATGCATGTGATTCTCCAACTAAGACTAAATGAAACGTGAGCATTAGGCACCAGGACAAAGTGTGTATGTTAATATCTATGTGCATGTGTGCAAATAATAGAAATATAGAAGAAAAGGAGGAAAGAACTTTGGAGATGAAAAAGACTGCTTATTTTCCATATGAAACATCTAACAGTCAAATCATATACTTTAAAACTGACAAGTCAAATGCTAAATCTATAGTCATATTTAACAACACGAATAATACACCTAACACTCCTAATTGAAATCAGGTGGTAAAAGAGGACGAATAAGCAGGGAAGAAAGATGCAATCTGCCTTCTTTGCCATTACTAATTGATTCTGGTAAAATACATAAAAGACCGAGTGTTATATAAACATAATTATCGAGATAACATGAGTATAAAAACACAGATCTTTCCAAACACCAAAACTATACACAAAAAAATGGGGAAGGTCCTATTATAAAAGTGTTTAAAATTTGATTTAAAAAAATGAGAAATATACAGAGACAATTAAAAATAACTCCAAAGATGGTGTCAGGATTAATGGGCAAATCCAAGAGCCAGCTCACTAAAATCAGGAATAAAAATAAATAAATAAATAAAATCAGGAATAAGATGGTGATGTTCACCACCACGAGTGTTCTGCAGCATACTGCAGATTAATAGATTAATCACTATTAATCACTGTTGATAGATTAATCACTATTAATAGATTAATCTATAAAAGATTAGACTAATCACTATGAAATTCGGACTACACTAAAATACCTGCCAAATTGCCAGAAATGAAAATAAAAGAGCAGCAGTCAGTTCCGCAGGGGAGGTGCACTGTCCTGTACACTAATGGAAATGCAAACTGGTACGGGCTTATCCTGGGAAACACAGTAATACCACTCAAAATTGTAAAGGTATAAACTCTTTGACCCGGCAATTCTACTTCTCCAGACCTATGTACAAAATTATTCATTACAGTGTTGTTGGAAGTAGCTAAATTTTGTAAATAAGCTAAAAGTTTAATAATACAGAATTGGCTAATTAGTGGTATATCCAAATAATTGAATACTCTGTAGCTGTTAAAAGAAAAAAAAAATAAGAATAGGACTATTTGTGTTGATATGAACCATTCTCAAAGATGTACTATTATCATCGGTAAGTGGGTGTCTTAGTTACTTTTCTGATTGCTGAGACAAAATATTCGACATCCAAAGTTAAAGGAGAAAACGTTTATTGTAGCTTACAGTTTACAGAGGTTTCAGTCCATACTTGGCTGGCTCCCAGGCCGGGTGGCCTGGCAGAGGGGCATTGTGGAGCATGCAGGCAGAAGGCAGCAAGCAGCAAGCAGCAAGCAACAAGCCACAAGCATCCGGTGACTCTCTTTTTATCCTTTATACTTAATCCAGCCTACCCACCCTTGGGGCAGATAGCACTCATACCCAGGGTGGGGTACCATTAATCCTGCCCAGAACTATGTCAAACCAATCAGTGGACTGATTTAGTAATCTCCCATCCTTGATCCCAGCATCACACACTCCAGATCCAGCCACCTCTGAAAAACCCCACCTACAATGGCATGAGGCTTTGGGGGGACATTTAAACACAAACCATACCGGGATGGGGAAATGAGGCTTGCAAACAGCACATAGAAAATCCTGTCTTTTGTGTAAAAGAAGAAACTTCTCAAATATGTATGTATATTTTCTTATGCATTCATAAAGAAACTCTAGAATGTTTAACAAATGAACAGTGGTAAACCTGGGGAAGTGTTTGGTGCTACACTAATGGATAGAGTGGATTAGGACTATCCAGATTTGTCCCCCACAGTTCCAGTATATGCCTGTGTTGTTTTCGCTAAATTATTAATAAGGCCCCTTTCACTCTCAAAACTGCCTCAATTTGGATAACAGACTACAGATTAATCACTAAGTCGTACAGGAACTGCATCATGTGACAGCAAACACGTGGTTCTTACTCTGCATCCAACACGCTCTAAAAACTTATTGTATAGTATTGAATCCCCACAGCTCATCGACTGCAGCTCACTGTTACTGCAGTTGGTGGCTCATTTCCTCTTCTTGGCAGAACTGGACAAGTCAATAATGAAAGTAAAGGGAACTGTGTTTCATACGGCACTTAATGTATCCAAGCACTTTATATGCATTTTCTCATCATTTACTTTCGTTACTCCATCCAGGTGGGGATTAGACATATTCTCATTTCACACGTGAGGACACTGAGGCACAAAAGATTGAAGTAGCTTGCCCAAAGTGACACAGCTGGAGTTTGCACCCATGTTTTCCTGTCCTCTGGATGTGTGCGTGTGCATATGTATGTGTTTGCATGTATGTGTTCTAATCTCATTCTTGAAGCTTAATATAAGTGGTAACATTTTGAATTGGCAAATTAAATTTCTCATAACTAAATCATTAAGTTAGGATGGTTTACAGAAAAAAGGAATACAGGTAAATTTATGCTTTTGATGAAACTTTGCTTCCAACAATACTCCTAAATAATGAATGAATCTCTAGATTAATCATGGTTATCAAAAAGTACACTGAATACTAAATAGCATATTCAGTACAATGCCAATTATGTAACTTACATACACAGGAAGAGAGAATATGAAATTCATCAAAATTAATAGAGGATATATCTGAGTTACAAAGATTATGAGTAAATTTCATTTTTGTCTTTATATATCTTCAGAATTATTGACCATATGTTATCTTCTAGATCTAAAAAAATAAAATAAAACGTATTTTTAAAGGAAAACATATGGACTCTGATACATATGGGCCTCTAATCATGTGGCTTATATTTGAAAGTAAACTTAAAAAATAACCAGATCGAAATCCATGGGACATATGTAATTTCCAACCTACAACTGGAAACATCTCCTAGAACTCTCCCCTGAAGTTGAATGAAGTCAACTTGATTCTCTAACAAGATCATTCTTTCTTCTCAGCCACAAAGAAGACAGAATCTACTGGGTCGACTGACCCAAAAGAAAGGGGCAGTGAACAGCAGGCATGCAGGGCTGGTGAAAAGTCACACTGACAAGGACAGACGCAGGCACCGATGTCCTTCCTCCTCGTCTCTGAGCTGACTCCTCTCAGAAGACGGAAGGAGAGCAAGGGAATCATGCCCACCAACTTTTCCTGAATAGGCTGAATAATTTATCAAGCTAATGTCTTTGAATGCGGTGTTAAAACTAGAGCTGTTGTCATGGATTCCAAGGAGGAGGATGGAGCTTAATACAACAAGAGGAGGAAAAAAATTAAGATTTATGGCTGTGCTATGATGTTCCAAGGTGCTATTAAACATTTTGAAAATTAATGATTTCCTTTTAATCTTGGTAATAACTAGTGAGTGGAATGCTAAAGCTGGCTTGTGCTGGCTCCAAGCAATGACTGTTAAATTTTCAGGAATTCTGCAAGTTGGTTGTTAAATAGAACCATTATTAAAAATCAGATTGTATCAATTTTAAATTATATTAAAAAACCAAGGTAGTAATTATTCAAAGCTCATCCCTTTCTAATAATTTTTACTATATTTTACTATCTATGCTCTTAAGATTATTTACATATCTTGTATGCATAATGAGGGAGGAAATATGCTATAACCATGCTTTCCTACTACACTGTTAGCTTGAAATCAGTTACAGTGGCAATATTTATATCACAGAAGTTAGGAAATGCTACAAATCAGAGCCCAACTTTTTCCTTTCTTTTTGAAGAACTGATTATTAAATACTTAACAGCACACCTCAATAAAACAGATTATTTTTCCCTAACTACAGATGAGAAAACTACAGCCCAAAGAGAGTTTATATCTGCTATTCATCTCCATTTACTGTTACTTTAATGCATGATATTTATAAAGATGATTTGGTGAAAAGTCAAAGAAAGTTAAAACTTCTGGTCTAGAAGATACAATATTTTAAATTTCAACACTAAGTCAACAGTTGTCCCTGAGGCCCCCTACTACCCTGGCACAAATTAGGTGCTCATTAAAAATCACCTCCTGTAGGTTACAGATGTTTTATTGTTTACTTCTAATGTAGGTAAAATGTCATAATACCACCTTGCTTGAAAAGAAAAGGCTTTTATTCTTTTATTAAAACCTAACATAGGTAAAATTAGATTATAATAAGCTTCAAAAGATTGCCCGGGTTCTCTCATGTTACTGAAATATTATACTATGTATGCTTCATTTTTCCCAAACAATTCATTTTTACCTAGAATTCTTTTTATTCCTTTTTTTTCTTCAGTGCTGGAGCACAAACCCAGAACCCTGCACATGGTAGGCAAACACTTTACCATTGAGCTACACCATTAATCCTTTATTCCTTTTAAAATTTGTTATTGCAACAAAATGGACAACTGTAGCGAGAAAAGTAATTAAGAAAACATGACATAATTCTACGTACTGACAAAAAATATGGTTTTAAACTTGCCAGTATTAATGAGCCATTAGTAAAAGGGTTTTAAAAAGAAGCAATCAGTTAAGCAAATCAACACATATTTATTCTCCCCCCCCCCGGTACTGGAGACAGAACTCAGGGCTTAAGCACCAAACTACATTCCCAGCTCTTTTATTTTTTATTTTGAGACAGGGTCTCACCAAGTTCCAAGGTGAGACTTGAACTTGCAATTCTCCTGCCTCAGCCTCCCAAAATGTTGGAATTGCAAGCATGCACCACCATGCCTGTCTGAGCATTTATTTACAGGGCTCTTATTGCTTTTGCCCTCCTCACAATACGTCATTTCTAAAGGAAAAATTTGAAAGCATATTATCTAAGTATAAAAGTAAAAAGTCACCATTGTGAACAATTTGGAAAGTTTTACAAACAAAACCAAAATCATCTATAACCTTACCACCCAGAGTGCACTACTGCCAAAATGTTGACAATATACC
The DNA here is from genome assembly GCA_004026905.1 of Hystrix cristata. Lineage (NCBI taxonomy): Eukaryota > Metazoa > Chordata > Mammalia > Rodentia > Hystricidae > Hystrix > Hystrix cristata. The sequence continues at coordinate 62,538 of PVJO010009723.1, read as the reverse complement.
TTGCCTCCTATGTATGTGTGTGGACATGTGAGTGTATTTTATCTTGTTGGGTTAAAAACGGAAGACCAGGAGTTTAATCCAATTCCTTTGATTAGAGCCCCGTGAAAATGAACAGCTCCAGAATCTTTCACCTCTACTTGATGAATTTTACGAGCTGACAGCCAATCTCCATAGGCAGGAATTTCCTCCATCACACTAACGTCTTTTTCTCTGGCCAAAAGATTCATTAGCTTAAGCTTGGTAAGGAAATGCTTTTTCTCTTCTAATGTCTACAGAGCATTAGGCATTTTCATACTCTGAAGGAAAAAAAAAAAAAAAAAGAAAGTTTGGCTCCCACATCTGTAAAAGGATCTCCAGGTGTTTCTGCCAACCCAAGTACAGACAGGATCAAGGTTTGGCGTGCAGGCTCCCGAGCCCGAAAGTCCTGGATTCTCATCCTAGTTCTGTTGGCACTTAGCTGTGTGCCTCTAGACTGATCATTCGCCCTCTCTGGGCCCACAGTCACTAAGGCAAAACCCCTGGGGTCAGCTGTCTTATGCTCAGAAGCTGCAGCATCTACAAAAGTAACAAAGTGGACAGAAAGTATAATTTCTAATACCACACAGGGCATTTCGTCATCTCTTGTATATTTAGCAGTGTCCCTAAAAGCGTCTGGGGAGGCCTCATGAAATCATTTATATTACTATATTACTCATTTATATTGCTACAACAAAATGTGTGGCTATCCACATCAGGTAAGGTAAATAAAGCCTACAAGTAGCTTTCTGTCATATCAACTCTGTTTCTTATACCAAGTGAGTTCAAAAGTCTGGTCAAGTTTTATTGCAAATGAGTTTGGAAAAACTTTCAGGTTTTAGAATCTTAGAAATATTATGGCTAAGGGACTAAGGGCCTGTAATAGCTCACAGGGTGGTCATAAATGAGAAGAGCACTCACTTCGGTGATGCAGGGCCTAGTAGAGATATAAGAGCTCCAGAAGATGAAGGCTGTCATTATATACATCTAAAATGTACCAATAAAATTAACTGAAAGAAGCAAGAGTTCAGTAAGTGTTACTACACCCTTAACAACTGATCATTACTACTGCTGGTATTGCTGTTATTACTCCTCATTCAAATGCTTTCTTACTCTAACCTTTTTCTCTCCATTATCATTATCACTTGCATTAATATTGATCTTCCATATTGCATACCTGAGGTCCTCTACTGGCCTCCTAATCCATCTTCCAGCCGCCGGTCCTCTCCGAGCGTCCACTTTCTCCTGTCAGCACAGGATCGTTCCCAACCACCAACGTGACCTCCTATCTCCCCGACTTATTTACTACCTTCCCCTAACTTCCCTGCACTGACCTCATGAAATCTGTGCTGGGTGACAAAATCTACAAAACCAATTCTTTTTCTCTAGCGATGCTTGACACAGTCTCCCAGACACACCACGCGGGTTCCCATTTCCTGTCTTTGCTGCAACTTTACCCTGACCTGTGAGATGCTAGTCTCCACCAGCCACCGATTGGTCTTCTTAGCATTTAAAGTTCCCTTTGGGTGACATCTCCCAGCAGCTGTTCTCCATCCACACACACCTGTGACACACGCCACAGGCCACTGTCCTCTCACGAGTCCCGCTACATACACAATGCTACCACCACGTTTATCACCGTGGGTTGGAATTCATTTGCCTCTGAGTCTCTTTGAAGACAGGGACTGTTTTTTTGACACCAAATCTCCAGTGCCTTGCCACTGTCAGCCTTAAGAATATCTAGAGAACAGTATTCCAGGTCTAGCAATGTATCAGAAGGTTAATGGGGTAACAGAAATTTATCTCCTAAACAGAGCAAAGCTGAGCCCCTTTGCTTTTTAAAACCAGAACAGAATCTTTGCAGGGAAAGCCCAAAGCAGACAGGTAGGTGTCAAATGTTGTGGAGTGGAAGCTGACAAATGACTTCACGGTGTGGGCCCTCCGAGGCGGGCAGGGACAAGCTGCTGTGCTCTTGAGTAACAGCCGGAAAAGCAAAGGAAGTGAGACAAATGTCTGAAAAGCCACAGGGTGCTATGTGACTTGAAGGTCTTCCCTTTCCATGGGTTACTCCTGGCTATTAGTATTATTAATATTTCACTTTCCACAATAGCAGTAGCAGCAGGAGAAATGTAATGGCCAGGGTTCTCCTCGGGCCTCAGCTGGCTACCTGCCAGGACTCCAAAGCCTCAGACAAGGACCAGCTGCTATTCCTCTGTCTCCTTCCAGGTGACACGGGGAAAAGAGCCATTTCCAGTCTGGCTGCGTCAGCTTAGGTTGGTATGGTGGAATTGGTGAGATTTAAATAAGACCAATTTATATTTTAATTTTTTTCCTTCTAGGACAGTGTATTTCAAAGATGAATACTTCAGTGTTAAAAATGTTATAATCCTTCCAAAAGCTCCAAGTGCCTATGTGCATCTAATGAAGGCAGAAGATGCTTGGCAATGCCTGTGATGTGTCAATGTAAAGTAAGAAATGAGGAAATTAACTAAAATCCTCATATGTGCCTACCCCATGGCCGGCAGATAGTTCCCCATGGGCAGCTTTACCAAACATGGAGTGTTCACGCGGTCTCCAGGGTCAAATATGGGGAACAAACCATTAGCTAATTATGTGCTTCGCTGGCACTTGTGGAGGACATGGGGTCAGGCTGGGTTTTAACCTCACACTTGCCGCTGGCTGGCCAGGCAGCCTTTAGAAAGGCAGTCTTCTCTCTGTGCCACATCTTGCTTGTGTGTGGGGGAAGCAGAACAGTGGACAGTCACTCATATTTATTCTGCTTTCTATTCCAGATGATTTTTACTTATAGTATCTGAATTAGTCCCCCCAAAACCAGATGATGAAGATGACATTAACCTTATTTTGCAAACGAGGCTCAGAGAGATTACAAGACTTCTCTTGTACCACACTGTGAGAAGGAAGGCGTGCTGCCCAGATCTTCATGAAGAACCTACTGCACTGGTGGACAACCTCCAGCTGCCACACATTCAGATCCAAGCAGGGTTACCAAGGAGGCCACACTCTCCAGGGCGTTCCCAGTCAGCGAGGGAAGGGATCGACCGTTCCAGCACAGCGCGAACTCCCGATGAGCAGCGATCACCGTAGAGCGCCTCACTGCCTAGCTGAGATCTCCTCAGAGAAAGCCTCAGGCCCTCCTGCCCAAATTCCCTTCCCGTTTCTCTTCACCAATGCCAGGCCTGCATCACAGTCTGAAAGCTCTTCCACCTACTCTTCCCTCTTCAGTCTTTGCAGTCACTCCCCCCACCAGATAAATGTCCTGAATGGCCTGTAATCCCAGCATTCTGGGAAGCAGACGCAGGAGGACTGCAAGTTTGAACCCAGTTTGGGCAACTTAGAAACTCAGTGAGAGTTTGTCTCAAAATACAAACGAAAAAAATAACAATAATAATAAAAAGGCTTGGGATGCAGCTCAATGGCAAGCCCTGGATTCAACCACCAGTATTGAGGTGGGGGAGGAAAAGAGGGAGGGAAATAGAAAAGGAAGAAAGGAGGGGGAAGAAAAAAATAGACGTGTGTGTAGGCGTTGATCTGCTCAACCAATAGACTACATTTTTAAAAATTCCATTTGCTAATGGCTCACGAATACTGGAAAGCTTAAAACCATATTTTTTGTTAAAAACTTGGAATTATATCATGCTGCCTAAAATATTTTTTAATTTTTTGCCATAATTGTCCACTGTACTGTAATAACAAATTTTAAAAGGTATAAAGGGCTGTGTAGTTCAGTGGTACAGTATTACCTACCTCAAGGCTCTGGATTTGATCTCAGACCATAAAAAAAAGTCTTGAGCGTATAATTCTGCTTTAGCCTGTGCTTGGTGGAAAACCAAAAACAGCACACACATACTGATACAGTGAATATGACCACAGAGTCAATTCCTATGAGGGCTACATGAAAACACAAATAGTTATCATGGGGCAAATCCTACTTAAAGTGAAACACTGAAGGCGCTCATTTAGTAGACATTTATCCATCACCTACTATTTACTAGATTGTGAATCAGGCAGAAATAAACACATCTGCTGCTACAATTACTTTTTAATAAATTCTGGAAATTCTGGCTTATGAAATAAAAAGAGACAATTACATTGTTATTTTTTACACCTTTACAAGGAAGAATTCTTTGCAAGAGCTCCTTGGCTGAGCTAATTAAAATTTCAAAGCAACCACCTCCCAGGCCTTACTACTATCTTCCCTTCTTGCCTTTATTTCCCACTAGAGTATTTCCTACACTTCAGCACATTATTTTACACAGTTATTGTTTACTGTACACACTGCCACAAAAATGCCAGCACCACAGTACCGTCCACACATTACATATTACATGCCCAATGTGTTCATCCATTTTCCTCCTGCAGAACATTAAGATTGTATGAACACTGTCACCATTAAAGTGAATGCTTTTACATATGCCTTCTTGAGCAAGTATGAGCGTTTATGGTGCACAGCTGATTCTTGTCATCTGCAGTAGCTCTGTACTGGGAAGTCGCCATGGTCACTTAATTAGCTAATGCTGAACCACAGCTGCTAAGGGAAATACAGAATTACATACCAGCAAACTTCTTTTGTTATGAAAATGTCTGTTAGAAATTTTATTGGAATTACACCAATATTGTAGGTTAATCTGAGGAAAATTAACAACATTAAACGATCTTTTATAATTTTACGCATTTAAGCAATGTTTTATAATCTTTCCTGTAAAACTATAGTACATTTAGGGATTAATTTTCAGGTATTATATAGTTTTGTGTTACTGCAATCTGTATGCTTACCCATACGATTTTCTAATTGATTAGTATTGGTATAGGGTTTACTACTGATTCTCTTATATTAACATTTTATCTTGAAGGACATTGAGCTCTCTTACTATGTTTAATCATTGTTGACAGAGTCTGTTTTTTTTTTTGTCTCATATAAATTTGGCAGAAACTACTAACTATAGTCAAGCATTATTTTCATTTTGGGTAAGGGCACACTCCTCAACCCTGGCCATCCTTTACAGGGCATCCTGTTTTAACTGGGCACATCGCCACCAGCTAGAAGTGGCACAGCCCATGTCCCTTGTAATCATGTGATCAAGTCTTGGGAAATTTGTTTTTTGTTTTGGGGGTTTGCTATTCATTTATTTACTTATTTTATTCTGGGAAACGAACCCAGGACCTCTCATATGCAAATCATGTGCTCTGCCACTGAGATACAGCCCTAGATACTGCTTTCAAGTGGCCAAAGCCAAGCTCTCCAGTGAAGTAGGAATGGTAACAATGAGGGCAGGTGGCCTAATGGGAGTATATCTAAACTTCCATCAAAATACATTTTGCCATAACTTTTGGATAGACTTATTTGACTGTGTTATATAATTTGCTGTGTTTCTTTGTTGGATAAATGATTTCTTTAATTATAAACAAATGCTACATTATGTTCAATGCTGCTTCTGCATTGCATTGCATATGTATTAGTTATAAATTTATGATGCAGCGTCCAGGTTTCTCTGAGCTGGCACTTTCTTCTCTCACTTGGTTGCTACTCTAATCTGCTGAGTGTCCCCTCCTGGGCTGGATGGAATGTCATACGACAAGGCTTGGCATCTAGCTCCCTGAGCAGGCATCAGATTGCCGAGAGTATAGAAGCGTTAGATTTTTGTGAGATGAAATGTTGACCATATGAAACAAAAGCAAGAGGGGAGTAGACAGGTAAATTTTCCCCTGCTTTTGCTCCTCCAATCCTTTTGGAGATGCTCTCATTAGCTAAGGGAATATGACTCAATATCTACAACTTAATGTCTTTGCAACTTGCGGTGGCCAGTGTAGAAAAACAAGTATTTTGCATCTCTCCTTACCTAATATTACCTATTTTTCTCACACTCACTGCTGGGACTTGTGTTTCTCAAACTGTCAACACTATAAATCATGCCTTATTTTCCGTTTTCCAATACATCCAGCCTAGAGTCCTTGGGACAAAATTTATCTTGTCTACTGAGATATGTTAATATTTTTAATCTCTTTTGGATATTAATAAGGCAATCGAGGGGCTGGGATTTAGCTCAGTGGTTAGAGTGCTTGCCTTGCATGCACAAGGCCCTGAGTTTGATCCCCGGCACCAAAAAAAAAAAAAAAAAAAAAAAAAGGCAATCGATACATTGATATACAAGATTAACCCTTCACTCCTTCATTCCTGAGATAAAATCTTCTGTATTTTTAAAATACTAGAGTTTTTAAATGCTAGTATCTTATTTAGAAATTATCTTTTCATGATCTTAAATAAGATTAGCCATTTTTGAATTCTTTTTTTCTTTTTCTGTCAGTATCTGGTTTCAGATTCAAAGTGATGCCTATCTATAAAAAGAGATAGTGCCTTTTCTTTTGTATTCCCTGAATATGAGGTGTGATTAAAATAAAAAATATGGTATGTGTGTTTAAATTTCTTTAAAAATTATTACAGTGAGAGACACATTGCTCTTAATCTCCCTGAAAATGTTTCCCCTTATGTTAAACACACTTAAACCATCATTCTTGCCACTCGAGAGGCAGGTCTGGAAACCTTCCTCAGGAGCGTCTTTAGTTGCACTTTCAGGGCTGCCTCGATGTCCTGAATCAGTTCAAAATGTTGATCCTTTGTGGTCATTTTGACTTTTTGTTTAGTCACACAGTGCCAGATGCCATAAACAAGGTGAGTGAGAACACACCGTAATGTTTTTGTGAGCCTGCCTTTCTGTTGGATGGCACTCAGCAGCGGTATTCACCAAACTGTTTTTTAATCACAGCTCGTAAAGGAAAAGGACTTCCAGAACTTCCTTAGAAAGCAGCAAGAATAATGAGATAAGTACGTCTAAAGTAAGCAGGAGTACAGTATTCTAAGGGGGGTTACATCAATGTATCTTTTACTATAATAAATTTTTAAATTTTAAATATTCACCATATTTGCCAATCACGTCTTGTACGTTTAATTAACAGTTTATTGAGGTTTGATAAAATTTACATTCAAATTTTATTGGCATGATGTACTTCTTGTATTTAAGAGATGTGGAATTGATGGGACCCTATTTTTGACAACCAACAATTTTTTTTATGGATACTGCTTCTTCGAGGTTTTCTTTCTCCATCAGTCAAACAAATTTAAATATGAGAATGATTTATATAAATGTGTAGTTTGAGAGTCACATAACAGCAAGACATACTCTTGTCCCCAGCGCCAGTAAAACTACAATTGTTTTAATTGAAATTATAATATACAGAACATTTATATATATAGAACTTTTCTATGTATAGCACTTATTATACCAACAATTTGGAAACTATATAAATATTAAAAAGGTGGGATTTTTTTATTAGTATATGTTTGTAGTACATAATATTTACATTCCTTGTGAGGAGTTGGTATGTGTATATAATACTTTTTAATCCCTTTTATCATTCCCTTTCCCTCCATTCCCTCCCCACTCTCCCTTTTAAAAAGTATGCTATATCCACTTAATTGAGTATCGTGTACCTAATTAAGTTATATTCTTGAAGAATATTTGGAAATCATGAGAAAATGCATTATGTTGGCAAGTAAAAAAAATCAGTATATTCTATTACCTAATTTTGTTTGCAAATGGGTAGAAAAAGAGGAAGAGAGAGCAACACGGAAAATTAACTCCAAATTTTAACCTTGTTATATTCTTCACTAAAATTTTATGTATTTTATAATGAATATGACACTTTTGTCTTCTGGAACAAAATATGTTATAAACATTTTTTGAAGTCACCATTGTTTTCTACAACCTGTGATAGCTACACTGAGTCAGGATGGGGTATCAGATCATTTTGGATGCAAGATTGTTATGGTTTAAATTAAGAATGAACCATAAAACTCTCATGCAATTGGAGATCTGGCTGTTGGAAGGTGACTGGACCATGGGGGCACTATAACTAATTTGCTGTAAGAAGGTGGGACCTGGTTGGAAGTGGATCACTGGGGATGTGACCTGGAAGGGTACAGCTCCCTCCCTAGTTCCTCCCTTCTCTCTCTGGTTCTCAACTGCCATCATGTGAGCATTTTCATCTGTGAGATTTTTCCAGTATGCCCTTCCTGCCTTGGAGTCAGCTGAGCACAGACTGTAAACATCAGCCAAAATAAATCTCTGTGCTTTAAGTCATGAAAAAGTAATTATACAGATTTTGGTACCAGAGAAGTAGAGTCATATTTGTGCTAATTCCTGACCATGTGGTTTAGAAGTCTTTCAAAATGTTTTTCAGGAGGAGTTTGGAAATGTTTGGAGATGCCTGCTAGAGAACTCCTAAAATGCTCTAACTAAGCTTGATGAGCAATATTGGTCAGAGCTCAGAAGACCAGAAATCTGATAGAAATGCAGACAGAAAAGACCAGGCTCAGGAGGTTTCAATTGGGAACAATGACTCCATTGGCAGTTGGACTCAAGACTATACATTACAATTTAACAGACAAATTATTTATATTTTGCCTGTGTCCTGAGACTTTGTGGGAGACTGAAATTAAAGGCAGCAGACTTATTAATCTGGGGGAGGAAATTCAAAGGCAGCCCAATATTGAAGCTGTGGTGTAAGTACTACTGATGCCTTTTAGCCACATCTACCCTGAGAAGCAGGACCAAAAACAGACCTGAATAATTTGAAAAACTTTGCCAGGGGTCAGAAAGGAAGCACTTGTAAAGACACACCCTGTTTAGGCAGAGGAGATTATAGTTGCTGAAAAGATTAGCATTAGTACTTTGCATCAGGAGCGTCACAGAAATTCAAAAAGCTCCACCAGTTGTAGGTTCAGGGGTGCAAAACTGGAAAGCTTTCATTTGAGAAGGGAGCCCTAAGACACTTTGCTCGAGAAGGTCACTTACGGAATTGATTCCTGGGATTTCGTTTATAGTACTTAGCCATCCAGGAATTCAGAGGCCCATACAGCCATAATCCAAGGGTGCTTGGCTACTACTCAAGCTGGCAGCAGACCTCGGCATTATTCACACGGTGCTAGTTTTAAGGCATGCAGAATGTAGGAGTTACAAGGTCGTAGAGGGTTCCACTCAGATTTCAGAAAAATGCCTGGGTTCCCAGGTAGTGGGTCCCTGAGAGGACAGTGCATGAAGCCATGAGAATAAAGCCAGAGGTGTAGTGAAGACTCCCGGAAATTAGAGAAGCCAAGAAAGTAAAAGGTCACAGGAAAGCCACAGATGGTGAGCAAAGCCACCCCAAGAAAGAGACCATGAGAGCTGCAACCAGAAATGCTGCAGGGGTGGGGCCATCCAAGGTTTCTGGAGTTCACATCTTGCTGTCATCTGTTTCCAGGGCTGGACATGGATCTATGGGACTTAATGGGTGCCCTGCTGGGTTTTGGTTGTGCTTTGCTCCCATTCCTTTCTATCTTCCCCTTCTTCCCTCTGGGAATGGAAATATTCACCCTGTGCCATTGTATATTGGTAGTGTTTAACTTTCTGATTTTTACAGGGACTCAGAGCTAAGAGTTTGCTTTGAGTCTCAGAGGAGAATTTGGACTTGGACTTTTCAGCACTGCTGGAACTGTTAATAGTTTGGTGACTCTTAGAGATGGACTGAATGCATTTTGCATAAAGAGATGTACATGAGTCTTCTGGAGTAGAAAGTTATGATTTAGAGCAAAAAAGACCCTCAAAACTCTCATATACTCAGAGACTGGGCTTTTGGAAGGTGACTGGATCATGGGGGCACTATAGCTACTTTGCTGGTTAGGAAGTGGGACCTGGGTGGAGGTGGAACACTGTGGGCATGACCTAGAAAGGGTATCTTACCCCTACCCCGCCACCACCCCATTCCTCCTTTTACTTTGTGTTTCTCACTGTCATGATGTGAATGGGCTTCCTGTGTCAGACCCTTCCACCATGCCCCCCTGCCTTGAAGCCAGCCAACTACGAATTGAAAAGCTGAGGCAAAATAAACCTCTCTCCCTTTAAATTGTGGGTGTTGGGTATTTTGTCCCAGCAACAGAAAAGTGACTAAGACATTCTCTCCCCATTCAATGCCATGTCCTACTTACACTTGCGGAGATGTAAAACAACCCTACAGTGAATCTCAGTGAGAAAGTGCTGACATAAATAACTGCTATTTGAGCGCATGCCCCTGGAGACTCACTCTCGTCAGAATACATCTAGAACACCCTTACAACTATAACAAAGGAGCCCTTACCAAAGGACAATAATATTTCCATGTGCTCAGCCTGATCCTGGGATATATACGACTGCTTTTCAAACTGAGCCAAAGGGATTCTGAAAAAGAAAATTTTGCACACTGTACACTAGCATGGCCTATGTGGCATCCTTCCCAGGAAAGCAATCCATGTTATAAAGAAAGATGAGAAAAAGTACACACAGAACCTTTGGCTACTAACATTATTATCAAACTGTTGGATAAGAAATCATTTGTCCAGGAAGTGTACAGATGGTAACAGAAAAAGTTATGTACTTAAAGGTTAATTCTTGTGTAATTCTTTCATCGAGGGAAACAAATTCCATAATAGGAAATAATCCACCTGTTCTGACCTCTTGCCTTCAGCTCCCTCATTTAGCCATTTATTCACCAGGTAATGTTAGAGTCCTGTTTACTGTGGGAAAGACTTTTTTTCCACAGAGGAGTAAAGATTCGTTGCCGTGGCCCGTCTTGAAGGAGATGATTCCAGAAAGAATCTCTAAAGTCAAATGAGCCCACTGCAGCTTCTGTGGCAGATGGTAGACAAAGCAGATGACAGCTAGAGATAATTAAAGTTAAGGTGGTAGAAGTGCAAAGCCAGAGGGTTAGAATTTCTATCCACACATAAGTGGAAGGTTCTAAAGAGTGCACTATTGGCTGTGGGAAGAAAACTGTGAAGTAAGGGCAGGCAGTATTAAGGAGGAAGAAAAGAAAACCTCAGAGTTCTATGGAAAATAATAGGACTTAAAAATAGGACATAGGATGTCTCAAAATATGAGGACGATTGGACAAGTCCTGCCAGTGTGATGCAGTAAGAATGGTAATAACAGCCATTTTACAGGTGACTTCTAATTTCCAAACATCCTATTAAGCATCTGAAATGCTTTATCTCATGTAATCCTCACTGCAACTGCATGAGGCAGCTACAGATGAATGATATTAACTCAAACATAAGTTCTTGCCCTTAGTAAGTAATGAGGCTAATGTCTGAATCTAGACAAGCTGAGTAGAAATTCATCCTTAGACTGGCTACATCAATATCATATGTGAACTTGACAGAAATGCACATTTCCAGACTATCCCAAAACTGCTGATTCAAAAGCTGTGGTGATAGAGACCCGGAAGCTGTTTTAGAAAGTCCTCCAAGTGACTCTGAAGGACTCGATGCCCAAGAAACACTGCGGTAGTCCAGATGTTTTGAAATAAGAGATATGGAGTGACATTTTAACTCTACCACACAGCACCTGGTGACCTTGGCAATTTATGCACCTTTCTAAGCTTCAATTCTCCTCTATTAGAAAATGAAGTGAATAATAAGGACCTTACACTTCCTAATCCTGATGGTTTTATAACCAATAAAATGAAATAAAAGCAAACAAATTGCCTACAGCAGGAAAAATTCAGTTCCATAAATTATACCTGCAGCCTAATTCCCTGGCTGCAAACTGACTACAGACTGTGGATCATCCCAAAGTCCTTTCACCTAAACCAAAGAGACTAAGAGACCAACAATTTAGAGAACAAGATTGGAGGGATTTGGGGTAATGAATCCTAAAATCCTAAATGAGTCTTCAATGACTGATCATTGAAGACATGATAAACATCAAATAATGGGAAAACGAAGTGAAATAAGACAACTAAGCCACAGGAGAAAGGAGAAAACCAGGCTGTTTCTAATGAGAAGCCAGGCAAGAAAAATTGCAGTAGCCTAAATTAGTTAGGACCAGGATTCAAACACTATACTTTCAGAACAGATGATTAATCATCCAGGCCAATATGCCTGCACTGAACAGGGTTAGAGGTAGCAGCATGTAGAGATTCCATCCAGGACCTCTGTGTAATTCTGCCAAATGCTCTGACAGTGGAAAGTGGAAGGAAATCAAAAACCCTATTTTAAAAATATATACCTACCTTTTACCCAGTCTAGCTTACTTATGTAGCTGCCTGTAACATTGAAAGACAATGGTATCTCTCTAGAAAACAACAATTTATAATGATCCCCTTTTACTGTCCTTACCTCATTCCTCCAGCTGCCCACTCACATGCAAAGTCACATAAATATAATACAATGCCTGAATTACAGCAACACTAAGCTAGCAATATGAATGTCTAACATCTTTCTTTTGAATTACTAACCCCACTATTTTAAGATATATACCATCCAAAGCTAAAACTCTTGTCACAAATTCAAATAATATGCCATACTACTGGGCACTTCTAAAGATTTAGGTCATCTTTTCAAGTGACTAAAAAAAATAGCCTTGAAAATAAAGAATTATGAGCTCTATAACATAGTGTGTAAGGCATATCAGAGACAGAGAGAGATATTTATGCTAAACAGCAAAAAATGGATATATAATCACATTATTTCAGAAACTCTTATTGCTTGGAAAATGCTGATAATATCTTCTGTCAGTGTTTATTGTCGTGATATATTTAACTTACTTTTCAATCCACAGGGTTGATTTCAAATAATTCAGCCTTATTACCATAATTTATATCAGAAGAACAAGGAATGTAACTTATTGTCCAAACTTTGCAGATAGATGAGACAAACTCAGGAAGGTAGTGTAGGAAACAGATGTTCAGAAATATTCCATGACTGCTCTCAGACCAGAGAGATGGTCAGGGGCAAAGCTAGAACTAAAATTCTGACCATCCGAGTCTTAATCCAGGGCAATTTCCTCCACATGAGTACAGTTTTTCAGAAAGAAGGAAAAAAAAACAAAAAAACAGAAACAAAAGTAAAGATTCTTTAACTGCCTCAGAGCATAACTTCTTGCATTGGAATTGAAATCTAGAGGATTGAATTTCTGTAATGCTTCTGTGACTCTAAATAGTAATTTAATCATTCTGAGCCTTACTTTCTTCACTAGTTAAAAAGCAATAATTCTGGTTACCTCCCAATGGTAATGCTATGAGAACAAATGTTTGGTAATTCCTGACCCAAGAACACATCTGTTATGGCTTGTGTTTAGATGTCCCCTCAAAGCCTCATGCAGTCATAGATGGGGCTTTTTCAGAGGTGGCTAAATCTAAAGGGTGTGATGCTGGGATTAAGGGTGTGTGATTACTAAATCAGTCTTCTGATTGGTTTGGCACTGCCCTAATTCCAGTAGCCTAGGTAGAATATAAAAGGGGCAGAAAGAAGATGCTAAATTCTCTTGTTTGCCTTGTTGCCTTCTGCCTGCCACGAATGGTTTGTCCTCTGCAATGCCCCTCTGCCATGCCCCTTTGCCATGCCCCTCTGCCATGCCATGCCTTGGAGCCACTCAACTATGAACTGAAACCTCTATGAACTGTAAGCCAAATAAACCTTTCCCTCTTTAAGTATCAGGTATTTTGTCTCAGCAATGAGAAGAGTAACTAAGACACTATCCAAAGTAGTGCTCACCAAGTAAGTAGACACTAGTGCTGATCTCTGGCTCCTGAAGCAATCCTTACTTTGGCTACCAACTGAGTGACAAGTATCTTGGCACTGTTCTCATAATCCATCTTTTATACAGGCATACTTATCTTCCAACTCAAAGAATACAATAAAAAGCACTGGCCTCCTTGAAGTTCCCAGGATTCCAGGCATATGTAATCATCTCCTCCCCTTCTAAACTTAATACATATATAAAGACATATATATATAAATATCTTAATTAGCAATATTATTAACATTTATACCTCCTTTTCTTAAGGAGGTGTTTGTCTCTTCTGTCTTAGGGTACAATAAATTCTGCAAGAACACTAGAGACCATCTTCTAACCTTTTCTTTCTCCTTGCAGACCAAGAGCAATGCTCTGAACACAGTGGGGAGTCTGTAACTTACTAATCATTTCAGTGCATTCAGATCCCAAGTCCAAGGAGGAGAAAGCGCCACATTAAGATGAAAGCAGCCCCTAATACAATTATTAAATTTTCTTCCTTTAATCCTTTTTAGTTCATAAAAGACATGGATATGTTTAATAAGCACCACATCAAAAAATAAAAGTAATAAAGTATGTGTTTTAGCAGCAGTTTTAAGGACCTGGATTCTAGGCTTTCTTTAATTTTAGCTATGTGGCCATGGAATATTGCTTCATTGCTGTAGGACTATAAAACAGATTTTTATTAGGGGTGGGGGATGTAGGTCAATAGTAGAGCACTTGCCCAGCTTATGGGAGGCCCTGGCTTTAATTCCCAGCAGAAAAGGGGCAAGGGGCGATTCTTGTTAGAATTCAGTGAACTATACCTAGAAAAATATATGCTTTATGACAGATACTTATGGTAATAATGTGCTATTCACTAAGGATTTCCAGTTCTTCCCTCTTCCAGGTAAACTTCTCTTCTCCCTTCACATCAGACATACGACTGTATTAGTTATTTTCTCATCACTGAGACACAATAACCAACATCTACAACTTAAAAGAGGGGAGGTTTAATTTGGCTCACAGTTTGGGAGATTCAGTCTGTGGTATACTGGCTCCAAGGCAGGAACATCCTGGCAGAAGCATGGGGCAGAGTAGAGTACAACTGCTCAGTTCATGGCAGATGGGAAGCAAAGCAAGGAAACACCTCCAGGGAGGAAGGGGGAAATGAACAGACACAGAATCCAAGGCCAGTTTTCTATGACCCACCCAGACACGCCCAGAAGTGTGCTCCATCAAGCCCTCCAGGCCAATCCCAACACCAACCAAGTTGACACTCTACCCTAAGCACCGCAAGGACTCTACGACTTGCTCTGGCCAGTGAAGTAGGAACAGAAGTCTTCTGTTTCTCTATGAATGAAGCTCTAAGAATCAGATTGCGAGTTGCCATATCCCATTCCCAATACTCTAGAGAAGATGAAAGGACACCCAGTGGTGAAACCTGTTACCTTGTGCCTCTAAGTGACTTCAGTGAGTGGAGACGCCCTCCCCTGACCCCACCAATCTAGGCTGAACCTGTAGCAACAAAATGGACTTTTCTTAAGTCACTGAGATTCAGGGCCTATTTGTTACAGTTGCAAATGAGCCCCAGTTATATTCTGACCAGTGCTATACTTCATTAATATTAGTTCTCTTCCTCCCAGTAAGTCACACTACCTGCACATTTCTCTGTTGCATTTTTTGTTCTTAAAAACTGGTCAAATCTCAAAATTTATTCTGACATTAATACAATGTGTAAGTTGTTTTACTGACAAAGTATTTGGGTAAGGAGCACATCATTTGTTAAAGTTTCTTAAAATTAAACTGTTAAGACAATTTAAGGTGACGAGAGTTATGATCTTTCCCCATGCTGCACTTTCTATTACTGCTTAACAAACCTCCCCAAAACTCAGTGGATTAAAACAAGTATTTTATTGTATCTCCTAACTCTGTAAGTCAGGACTTCGAGAAGGGCTGTGGTGGATGCTGCTTCTTCTGTGGCATTGCTGAGGTGGCTCAGGGGTGTCTGTCTGGCAGCGAGGCCGGTCCAGAGAGTCCGAAATGGTTTCATTCACACGTGTGGCTCCACGGAGGGAACACACGGAAGGCGGGGCTCCGCTGTCTGCAAACTGAGATGCTAAGGTGCTGGTGTCAAGGTGGCTAGATCTATTACAGGGTGGACCAAGATCCTCAGAGAGAGTATTCTGAGACATAATCTGCAAGGCTTCTTAGGACTTAGACTGGGAAGTCCTAGAACATCACTTGTGCTGAATTTTATAGGAGAAAAAAGGCCGATTGGGTCCTAGCCAGGGCATATAGAAAGGAAGAGTAAATCTACATCTCCACAGGAGGACTAGCAAGGCATCAGCAACCGTCTTTCCCATACCATGGAACGCCACCTCCTGACTGCTTCCCTGATTTCCTGAGATATTAATGGATCCCAATACTTCAGTCGCTACATTAATCTTTGATGAGAAAACAGTAATTTCTTTATAAATGTAAATGTCTTTCTTTTACCATAGAGGGTTATTTGGATTTGTTTACAAGACTCCACTGTACTGGATGTTTTCCTTGCCCCTCCAATATCACTCTCTATCCTTGCTACATTCCCTGCAAATCTGGCCTGCATAGACGACATCAGGGATACTTTGCTCTTCAGTTTCTGGGTGGGCTGGACACAGTCAGTGAGAGGCACTGGCAGAGGGTGGAGGCCATAAAGAAAGTGAGCAAAGGTAGTTCCTCTGCCCTGGACCACTGCGGTTGGTCACGTTTCTCTGGAAGAGCTGAGGTCTCAGTTCCTCTCCCACAGGTCTCTTTTGAGTGAAAGCTATTTTCTCCAAGTCCAATAACCTCTCTTGCCCCTTGCCCTTTGAGGGTGAGGTGTGATGTGCATTTGTTCCTCTTGAATTTAGCTCAGTGTCCAGCACTTCATGGATGTTAAGTGAACGTTTTCAGAAAGAACATTTGGATAAATGAATGAAGGAGAGAATGGCAAAGGATGTACATTTAAGCAAAGAAAAAGAACATGACAACCAAAGGTAGAAGTAGGATTAAGGAAACTTATTTCCTGTGCAGAAGAGGGGGAAGGGAGGGAGGAAGGAAGAGAGGGAAGAAGGGAGAAAGGGAAGGGAAAGGAGAAAGGAAGACAAACATAACAAGAAATGTCTATCTTCTCAGAGGATAGTAAATGGTTTTCCCTCAAACTCTGAAGCCAGTGAAAATACTAAGGGTTATACAGCAACACTCCCTTGGCACACAAAGGTCTCACTATCACTGAAAAGTGTACACCTCAAAATGACAGTAAAGTCTGTAGCTCTCTGTCTCATGAATTCCCCAAATTCAGCTGGCCAACTTGGAGCCTCATTGTAACATTCAGAGTCAGAATGTGTCTGAAGTAAGGAAGGCAAATGGCTGGAACAAATGCTGACCCACAGTGAATGTTCACGTCCTTTTAAACAAATAAATGGCACTACTGAGAACATGGAGGGCTGGTCTTGCCATTTAGAACTCCAAAGACAAACACTGCACACCACAGGAAGCTGCTGCTCTCACAGAACAAGGGCTGCCATGGTGGTGCACACCTGTAATACCAGCATTCTGGGAGTCTGAGGCAGAAGGATCACAAGTTCGAGTCCAGCCTGGGCAACTTGTTGACTGAGTAACATCCTGTCTCAAAATAAGAAATAAAAAGAGCTGTAGAGAGAGCTCAGTTATCAATGGCCAAGAGGGCCTTCCTACAGCTCGGACCCCTGTGGAGGCTGGCAAAGGGAAGAGGACAAAAGGTACAGAGGACTCTGGCCCAAAGTAGCTCTAGTCCTGTAGGTGGCTCTGGAGTGGCCAGCGGTGATCTGGATTCGAGTCCTGCATTTACCCCTCTCTCATTAGATGACCTTAGAAAGTTACTCTGGTTTTCTAGGGTTTTGCTTCCTCCTCCACAAATGGGAAGGTTGGCCCAGATGTTCCCAGTGGACTTACCCCAGACCACCAGGCTGAGTCCACGGGGCTCACAGAAAGTCTGGCCACAAAGCACTGGTACAGTGAGTTTGACTCTAATTCCTTTCCCAAGCTGTCAGTTTTCTTGTGAACCTTTTTGTTCCTCACATTCTCCAGTATATTTTAAAAATTAGTATATGTTTGTGATATATAATAAATACATTCAACTTGGGGTAATGGTGCATATGCACATCACATCTTGATCATTTGCTCCCCCTTCCCCTCTCCCCACCTTCTCCTCTGCCTCCTTCCTCAGATTCCCTTCCCATCTCCCCAGATTCTACCTTCCTGTTTCCTACCATCTCTATTTCCTTTTGCTCTTTAAATTATTTATATTTTGGGTCCCTCTTAGTAGAGAGACCAGGTGATATTTAATCTTCTGTGTCTGATTTATTTCACTTAGTAAAAATTGATCCATTTTCCTACAAGTGACTCAAATTTATCATTCTTTATGGCAGGGTAGTACTCCATTGTGTGTATATGTATACCACATTTTCTTCATCCATTCATCTGTTCATATGCTTATAGGCCACTTCGGTGATTTAGCTATTGCGAGTTGTGCTGCTGTAAACATGGGTTTTTTGAAAGAACTAGGGCATAACAAAGGTCTGTAATCCAGGTGAGTCTCACTTTCTTCCTCATCAATGCATATACTTTTTGGACTCACCTTTTAGCTCTCCAAATCCCAAGTGGTTATCACAGTAGAGGAGGCTTTAGCACAAACTTACAGTGCTTCCTGTGACTCGGAGAAAAGTCACTTCGCACAACTGTGTGGTGGCATCATATCCACCTTAAAAGTTATCGAAACCTGAATTCAGGAAAAGAAAAGAAGGACTGGAAGTTCTCAGATATGCTTAAGATTATTAGGTGATCTTGAAATTTTTCCTGTCACTTCAAAGTTCTACCAGCTTCTGCTCTGTGGACTTCACTGTGCATCTCTTCCCTAAGGTCCATCTAAGTGTAGTATGGGTTTAAAAGGTCAATTTTTACCCAGGAAGAATCAATGAAATAATAAAAATAGAAATAGTGTTGATGACATCTGACATTTATGCTGCTCCTCGTATAGACCAGGCACGATTCTCAGTGCTTCATGTAAATTTGCATTACAAAATTAATCTATCATCTTCACTGGCAGCTAATTTTCTCCTGGCCTCTCAGCAAAGCTGGTGGCAGAGCCGGTATTCAAACCCAAACAATCTGATTCCAGCATTTATGCTTTCAACTCACTATGCTGAACAGCATCTCCTACACATAGAAGAACTGATTCTAAAGAAATCGGAGAAAATACTTTTTAAAATTTTAACAGTAGAGAATTGAGCATGAATTTTTATCTCCATGGTCAATTTAATCTGTATTTCTATTCAACAATTACCTGGGAAGAGTAGGGATGTCAAAAGTATTTATCTTGTCAAAAAAATTGGTTCACCAAGCACAGCATTGATTTTTTTTACTCTAAAAACTGAACACAGATTAGCAAGATGCCAGCCACAAAATCCACATTCCAAGACTCTTTACTATGACCATCAAAATATATTTTCCCAAACTGCAGGGCTGGACTAGATGCTTTGAATCCCCACGGCAATCAGAGTCCCTGGAGTCACCCCACATAAACAGACGGACAGACTGGCGAAAGGCTGTCATTAAAATCCTGTTACAGTAGAGGAGAAGTACCTGGCGAGAAACTGCCCTACTGGAGACCCTTGCTTTTGCTGGAGCTTTCTGTTCTCAGGCCTTAATGCAGTTTTTCATGTTTTTCTCTCTGGAAAGGGTTATTGAAGTCCTTAACGTCGGCCTTCTTTCATGATTGCACACCGTAAAATCATGCACATTTATGAGTCATGTACACATATATACATATATATGCCTTCATGTACTCATACATAGGTGCAAATAATGTAGATGTCAAATAGATAACGTGCACACACACACACACCTAACACACACGCAGACACCAATTTTCCCACTTCTCCTCACCCCAGGACTCTTCGGCGTCAATGATTCTGACGGATAACCCGCTCATCTGAAAGCAGACTTAGCTGAGAAAGGACAATGAACAACATCTCTTTCCTGCCTCTAATGAGAAGAGGGCCAACTCCGATGCCATGTGATTCATTATTGTTACCACCAGCAAAGAAAAGGTCTCTGCTTCCTCCTCCCCCCGCCCTCACTATGTCAGGAGGGGCAGGTCTGTCTGCCCGTTATCACCTCTGTCACTTCAGACTGTTTAAAAGGGATGCAGGACAGACAGATAAGACAGGGAGCAGGCTTTTTGCCCCCAAAAGTTGTATCATTAATTTTTAGCAGTAACTTTGAAACCACCACTAAATTGAAGCTGGAGCCTTGAAGAAGTTGGCAAACTCTTCTGCAGACAGACGGAACTGTTACATTTAACTAGACTCTGGAGGTTGAATGAGATGGCTTTTAGATGTCCCTTTCAACTCTGAGTCAACAAATCAAGAAAATCCAGTCAAGGCACCAAGGAGAAACAACAGAGAATAGCCTCGTCAGCCTCTAGGAAACAGAGGTGAGAGTGCAGGTTTCACACCAGCACGGAAAAAGCCCTGGGGGCAAGTTAGGAGCTTCTGCCCCAGCACTGAACATGTAGTTGCGATGCCCCACACGGGCCCCTGTGTAAAAGACTTCGTCCTCAGCCTGTGGCAACACTGGGAGGTGCTGGAAACTTTAAGGGGTGGGACTGGGGGGAGGAGGTCTTCTGGTGACTGGGGTAATGCCTTACAGAGCACACCGGGACCCCAGCCCCTCTTTTATCTCCTTCCTGATCCAGCCATGTGCTATTCTATCACACCCTCTTTTGCCACCAGAGGCCCAAAAGTAACAAGACCAAGCAACCATGGAATGAAGCCTCCCAAACTGTAAGCCCCCAAAAAGCCTTTACTCTATACGAGTTGACTATTTCAGGTATCTCGTTATAGTAACAGAAAGCTGGCTAACACAGTGAGCAACCTGGGCACAATACTTCCCTGGATGTCCTCTAGATGCCCATTCATCTCTCATCACTGAGAGTAAGGATTTGGAACCGATGACCCACAGGTCTCTCCCACTGCTTCCAGCCTACACTTCAGCGAAAACATTCCCAAGCCATGACAAGCCTTGCTGCTGCTGGCTCCTCCCTCTTCAGCCTAGTTTGCCTTATATCCAGGGAAATCTGCTCAGGCTACTCTGCCAGCCCTGCATGTCTGCACTGCAGAAATAAACACCCTGGCATCTACACCCAGGGAGGGAAAATGAAAGGCAACCCTGCAAAGAATGAGGCGGCTTCTCATTCTCATATCCTAAGGGACTTAGTGAAGTAAGGAAATCAGGGTACAGACTGCAGGCCCTAAATGCTTCTGTTTGTGTACACAAGTAATTACAAACACTACAGCATGCCCAGACACGCCTGCCCAGCATGACAGAACTTATCCCAACACACATAGCAGGTGATGAGGGATTGGCATAAAGAAGAATAATCATCACAGCATGGTCTGTAACTGTGAAATAAATACACATGGGCTAAAATGAAATAAATGCCCACTGATAAGGGACAGAGAAAGCAGATTATAAGGTAGCCATACTACCCACCTATGACAAATAGGGAACTGGACCTGCAAGTAAAAATACATAATGCCACTGGCAGTTTTTTTGAAAAACAAAACAAAACAACAACACCAAAAAAAACAATGTGCTCTCCTTCCTTCCTTTTGCCTCACTCTTTCCTATTCTGTAAAATTCTACCCTAGGAGTATCCCAAAGGGTTCCAATTAACTGGTAAGAATGCTTGTATCTGGAGAACAATCTTGAGGTAGGATAGGTTCCTCTTTCCATGGTCCTGGGGTTTAAACTCGGAGGCCTTCACACTGAGCTACATCCACAGCCATTTATCTATCTATGTATATATACATATTTATTTATTTGTGATGCAGGGTCTCACTGTGTGACATGGGCTGGGCTTGAATTTGTGATCCTTGTGCCTCAGCCTCCCAGACTACTGGGATTTACAGGTGTGTGTTACCGTGTGCAGCTGATTTTTTTTAACACTAAGACCAGAGTGTGCTTTTTCAATTAAAAAATATTTAGTTCATATTAAAAACAAACAAGCAAATGAAAACCCAACTATGACAACAGAAAAATTTTGCTAAAGTTTGCCTAAGCTATTTTTCCTTTAAGAGATCACACACTATGTGGCAATTTGGGTTTGAGACTATCTAAGAGAAGGGAAACAAGTTATTTAAGAGGGTGAAAAGAGAAGCAGAAGAGAGAGGAGCGGAGGAGGAGAGTACAGGGGAGGGGAATAGAGAAGAGGAGAGGGAAGAAGAAAAGAGAGGAGAGGAGAGAAGAGGACAGGAGAGGAGAAGAGAGGAGAAGGTGAAGCAAAGCCTCCTCCAAAGTAGTCTTCTGAGGTAGCTCAAAAAATTATGTCTAGCATCAGGCTGCACACACAGTACCCAAGAGGAAAAGCAATTAAGGGAAGCTCAGGGGGAAATGAAATCATACAAATGATCAAGGAAATTACTTCTGAGTTAAGAGTCAAAGGAAATGACCAGGTTGTGTAAAAGCTGAGAAAAGGTTTGGCAACTGATTTCTAAATACATGAAAGGCATAAATGTTCAACAAGCAAAAACAATAAACACTAAAAAATTAATAGATGATGAGGAAAGATATTATCAGTCTTAATAAACCCACTTGGGTGAAACTCACCTCATACTTTTCCCCAACAATCTTTGTAAAAATGCAAATCAAATATAAACTAATTCTGCTGAGCAACAAGATTCAAGTGTCATGGAATTAAAGGGGTGAAGCAAAGGACCTTTGAGCAAGAGGAGGGATAAAAGGTAGAAGTTCTCTACTACTATGACAACCTCACAGGAGCCTGGGACAGGTAAGCAGGTTGATTTCCCCCAAAATTCCACTCAAATTGCTTAGTGAATTGACAGAGTCACTAGGAAGAAATGTTTAGCACAGGGGTAATGATGAGTCCAAGCAAGATGCCACTTGTCATTGCAATAATAAATGGCACACAATAATTAGTCACCACCATACCTTCTCTTTTCAGAACTAAGAAAAGTGACGTAAGAAAAGCTCGTTCCTCAAGTATAGCTTGCAATCAAAGTGGCATTCAATGCTGAAAATCTAATAAATTTATATTTGATAATTATCCAAAGAATAAACTACTTACCTTTCTCCTACTCCACCTTCCTACCCCACCCCCACATACACACACTCCCTAAACACACACACACACACACACACACACACACACACTGGCACACACATTGACAGAAACTACGCATTTATTTTAAGGAATTTCCTGCTAATGGTTCTTTTAAAAAGCTGAAAGAAAAGATTTTGAATTTTTTTTATGGTACTGGGGATTGAACCCAGGGCTTCACACTGAACTAGGTCCCCAGCCCTTTTATTTTTGAGCCAGGGTCTTGTAGAGTTGTCCAGGCTGGATTCAAACTTGCCTCAGCATCCCAGAGTACTGGGATGACAGACTTGCATCACCACACCAAGCTGATAAATGTCTGAGGAAAGAGATGTGCTTGCCCTGATTTGAACATTATACGTATAGTGTATACATACATGTATTAAAATATCACATGGTAACTCAAACATGTATGCATTTACTTACCAATTAAAATAAAAAATAAATGTCTATTATATGATTAATGAAAGCTCTGGAAACTTACTACATCTACCACACTTGGCTCCACTTACCAATGCAGCTTATGAGATAAACTGCCTTACTACCAAAACTTCACTCATTCATCTCTTAACAGAAGAACGATTTTAATCTAGTTAAAAAGCTAACCTATGCACTATAATTTAGTAAAAACATTTACAAAGATATAAATGAATTTGTCATAAGAGATAAGTTAATGAAAATACCAGAATTCCTAAGAGGCTAACCAATTTGCAGTTATGTGTTAAACACTTTCTGTGTACTGGATGAAAAACTATGAAAACTCTTTCTTTACTCATGAAAAAGGGATACATTTAGAAACATTTATGTACAGGAGTAATTATACTTACTGTATTCTTTGTTGAATTATTATAAACAACTTTTACCATGATTAGATTTTATGACTAACAAGAGGTCATAACTTGTACTACACTACTTTTGTACTTTATTTGCTAGGATCATTGCTGGTGCATTATTTATATTTGCTTATCTGAGCTTTTTGTTTGTACATTAACAAGTACACATTGATATAAAAAAAGAAAAAGACTCAAATTTATCAGGGGGTATGTGTATAATTCAGTAAATTTTGAATCGGTTCATAATAGAACTATTTCATATATAATCGTGTTGTGTACACATATATATGATCTAGGAACATCCTTTCCATATTATCTTTATGGATGCTCTGAAATTTATGTTTCTATTAAAGTGATAGATAATGTTGATTTGAGAAAAAAAACTTCCAAGGAAAGAGAAAATGAAACAATTATTTCTTTAATTGCTTTAATTGCTTCATTGTTTTAATCTTTAATTGCTTCATTGTTTTAATTTTGCAAAGCATTTCTCGCCAAACTTGCTTTCTACAAGTTGAAACTAGAAAATACTGAAACTATTCTGATTTTGCATGTTTTTGGTGAGTGTAAAATTTTATGATTAATAACCATTAACTTATAAATATCTAAGTTCTCAGGTACATGAGTTTAGAGTATTGGGAATTAACTCTGGTTGACTTTAAATGTGTTTAAATTTATAAACAGTAAAAAACAGTTATTTTTCTCTAACAGTAGGATTCTAAAACATATATAATTTTGCACTGCATTTTGAAGCACAAAACCTGGCAGGACTAATCTGCATTGTAATGAGAGTGATAAATTGCTAGAATGCCATGATGAATGTTTAAAATATGTACATATTAAAAATTACTTGCTCTGATATGGAGCTACAAGAAAAAAACTTACATTGGGCAACCCAATTTACCAAAAAAAAAAAAAAATAGTTCTTTAAAGATCACAAAATACACTGAACTCTTGACAATTTAAAGTTTTCCACTTAAATACTTGCCCAGTTATAACCTACTCATTAAAAACTGATACCTTGTATATGAGTATAACTTAATTCACAAAATGGAGGGAAAAACATCTTCCACCCTCCAAATCTGACATGATCGTTGTTTGATCTGCAAACAAGGAAGAGTCAAGTTACGTTAACACTTTTCATGGATTACTTTCCTTCAAGTCTGAGGAGCCAAGGAAATAGTCCGAGATGCCACAGACTGATATCAACACCATGTTCCAGGAGGAAACTGAAAGAGGCAGCCACACTCTCCATTAAAGACAAGCACTGCACAGGATCCTTGGAACCAGCTGATTTACATCAGTATGTCTAAGGCCCCCGGGACAGTCACTATGTTTCAGACCACAACTTAGTACAGCGAGGATGATACAGACAAAACATGCAGTAGTCACGAAACCCGATAGTGACTCCCAGACCCCGCTCCTGTGGACCTCGGCATCCCAGAGGACTCCGCTTACAAGCGCTGCTCCTCCGGGTGTCTTCACCACCACCAAACAGAGGCAGGCAGGCAATCTTTCCTTCCGGGGACACCTAGAGAGATGGTGCTCCTTCCAGAGGCCACAAAAATGCTCGGTGATAGGGCCAAAATGCCACAAAGATTTTCACACTCCATTTCACCCTGTGATCTTTCTGTTGACCTGTACTGTCTCCAGATAAATCTGTCATTTATCACAGTAGAGATGAATGGATACAACAGCACTGTTTCCCATCACCAAAGGTGAAAGGTAAAATGGCATAAGGGTTTTTCATAATTTTAATCCCCCAGAGCAGCAATGTGCACCCAGAGGAAAAAATATAACAAAAGACATTTGTGAATATTAGAGCTGGGATAAACCTTAGGAGACAAACTAATGTTCCTTTAATTATATCACATTGCCTCTCAGTAATTGATGAGTAAACTAATTTCTGCTAAGGGGAACTCTTCCATAGACAGCTACTACTGAGTGTTGATTGAGCTACCACGGAGGTCAGCACCTGAATATGTTTCCTTGACCTTGAATTATTTCTATGGATGCCAGCCAGACTTCCAAAAGTCACTACCTACACCTCTTAGCCTGCGGGATAGCTAGACATTGGAGCCTACTCTGCTCATGCACATGGAAGGCTGTAATGTCAGGGATTTAAAAACCAATGAGTGACGAGTTGATGGATGAATACATTAGCTTCCTCCGTCTTCTGATGAAATAGCCCTAAAATCCATCTTCTAGGTTGCTTTTTAGAGTTCCCCAGTAGGACTAAATCCCAGCTGCTCACAGTG
Organism: Hystrix cristata; assembly: GCA_004026905.1. Lineage (NCBI taxonomy): Eukaryota > Metazoa > Chordata > Mammalia > Rodentia > Hystricidae > Hystrix > Hystrix cristata. The sequence continues at coordinate 36,674 of PVJO010009723.1, read as the reverse complement.
TAAATGTTCCTAATCATATACCTTTGATTCCTTCCTTCCGTCCCTTGTTTGTTTCACTTCCCCACTTTCCACCAATATCTCCTGGGATCACATCTGTTGTAGTTTGGGCTACTATGACAAATTCCCAAGGAGTGGGTGGCTTATGAACAACAGAAATTCACTTCTCATGGTTCTGCAGACTCCAAGGATGAGGTCAGGATGTGAGCATGGATGGGTTCAGGTAAGGGCCTTCTTCCAAAATGCAGATTTCCAACTTCTCATTGTGTCATCACAAGGCAAAAACAGAGCAAGAGAGTGCTCTCTGGTGTCTTTAATAAAACCACTCATTCCTCCTAAAGGCCCACATCCTAATACAGTCATATTTAGGATGAGGATTTCAACACGTGAATTCTGGGGAAACACCAACATTCAGTCATTTGGTCGATAACATTTTCTCAAACTATTTGCACCCGAATCCTTGTCTGAGGATCACTCCTGTCCAACCCAGCACACCATTTTATTATGCGTCATCATTGAAGCTTAATTCATTTCTTGTTTTACCTGAATTAATCTTCACAACAATCCCACAAATAATTTTAATACTGATTTTACAGATGAGAAACATGAAACTTAAAAGACATTATAACTTGCCCATGATCTCATCCAGCTAGGAACAGAAGAGCCAGAATTCAAAAACATCTCTCTGACTTCCAGTATCTTTTTTAACCACTAAGAACTGTAAATTCTTTATCAGTGTTGTTTTACAGGTTCACAGGTTCAAATTATTACTATAAAAGACACACTGCCTCAAAAATATTCCTATTTGCCTATAAAAGACAATTTCCCTCAAAATATTCCCCCCTTGCTTTGAACACACTTTTCCCATCACTCTTGCCACTTTCTAAAGCAGTTCTGGAAGTCCTCTTTCATGTCTTTAGGTGTGGTCACTGCTGCCTCAATGTCCTGAATCGATTCAAAATGCTAACCTTTTATGGTCACTTTGAATTTGAGGAAGTGACATGGTGCTAGGTCCAGTAAATAAGATGGATGGAAGACACATTGTAATGCTCTTTCTTTTTTTTGACAGAAATTACCATAAACATTTTGAATGGATTCAGGATTCTGTAGCAACTACAAAAAGACACTCCTGAAAGAGGACTTCCGGAACATTTCATAAAGTGGCAATAGCAACAAGATAAGTGTGTTCAAAGCGAGGGGGAGTATTTTAAGGGGCAATGTGTCTTTTATAGTAATAATGTTTTACTTTTTATTTAAAGATTCACCATATTTTTATCACATCCTATACATACAAAGTGTCTGCACGATATCTCGAATCACTATATAACCAGTAGAAACCAAATAAGACATACACCCATCAAATGCAAGAGGATACCAGAGTCAGTGGGAACCCATGAAATGCAGTAATGAAAGCTATCATTGATGGCTACTATTCTGTCTGTGTGCCAGTCACAGACAGCACTGTGTACAGTAACAGCCTAAGCAAGACCAATAAGCATGCTTAGAAACATGATTCTAAGGGTTTCCAGCCACACCAAATGGAAAAAACACAACTAATCACGTTTGTCTTTTTATAACCCACAAAGTATTAGAAGAGTTGCCAACATTACTTAAACCTATTACTACCGTAAGAGTAGTAGTAAGAGATTAGCAAAAGTGAAAGTTGTAGAGGACTATTAAAACAACCTCTTCACAACAGCTCTTACTAGATCAAGCCCTCTTCTTTAGCAGTGGTAACTTGAGAACGTGATGGCAAGCTAGCTCTCTAGGAATAATAGAGTTTGCAGCATTTGTCAATTTCTGTGATGTAAATATTCCCGCTGTGGCCAAGTTCAGGCTACCAGCACGATGTCACTGAATGTACAGTTGGAAAAAAGCACACACTCCGCACTCACAAGCCAGGTTTAGCAGCTCCAGCACACCTGCTCCCACGGGATATGACGACAGTAACCACACTGTGTGTCTCCTAGAGGTTCCAGGGAGATGGGAGATGAGCAAAGCAGTAAACCAAGAATGCAGGCAAAATCTGCTCTCATCATTGGAAGAGCAAATTCATGCTTTGATTAAAAAGGTCTCAGTGAGTCTCTGCCTTGCACTGTAAGTAGATGAAACGGGATGAAAAAGGCAGAGAAGACGCCTGTCACCCGCCCTGCAGGGCACACAGGTATGAGACCTTAATGTGCATGAGTATCTACTCACCCCAACTGAGGTAAGTGCTGTAGGAGGAGGGTGATGTTGCATTGCCGAGAGAAGGCTGATGTGGCTGGACAGAGAGGAATGAAGGGAAGCAGTAAGCAACAAGGTCGCGGCTTCAAGCAGAGGCCAGAGAAAGCAAGGCCTGAAGAGCCACAGTAAGGATTTTGGTCTTATCTTTAAGAGCAATTGGAAGCCTTTGAAAGGTTTTAAGCAGAGGGGTGGCATAATCAGATTTGCATTTTTAAAAAGATCACTGTATCCACAGTGTGGAAAACTTATTGGAAAGGAGCCAGAAAGAAGGCTGGTATAGAGAACAAAGGAGAGATGATGATCAGCTTGGAAAAAAGGAGACAGCTGTGGAGACAGAGATGGACCTAGTTTACAGATATCTTTGAGGGCACATGGACAGATCCGGAACTAGACTAACTATGAGGCTACTGAAGGTGACTCTGGCCTTCTCTTTTGTATTACTACAAAAATGGATGCATCATTCACAAAAGTGGGAAACACTATCCCTGTTGTTTCCATATTCTCCAGGCTTGGCAAAAGAATCTCAACTTCAAGCAAATTTATTCTTTGGCTACAGTCACCAAATATAAGACGATTGCTAGTAATAAATCTACAAATTAAAAAAAAAAGTTTCACAGCAATGGTTATCCTTTCCACGGTCCACACAGCTGTACAAGAGGTACAATCACAGATCAGTGTAATGCCAGGTCCTCTACATTTTGGGACGGACACAAAGCCCCTGAGCTCAGAAGTCAAATCCAAATCATCTCTCTCCATGTGCTTTCTCTCCTTATTCCCTTCAACACTCCTAAAGTCAAGTGGGAGACACTGTAGATAGACACACTGCTGGCTTGCAGCACGCTGATTTTACTTCCCAGAGTAACGTATTTGAAAGGTGCACTTGAAGCCCCTAACCTGAATGTTGGTAGGAGCCCCACAAAGGGTGGCAGATGACAATGACCCCTAGAAGAAAGCAGCAACCTGGATGTACTACTAGAGGAACTGAAACCTAGAGCATCTTCTCCTAGAGGAACAGAAATTTTTGATGCCTTTTGAGATTAGGCTTAACACCAAAACATGACAGTTTAGGATGGACAGCAGTCCCTAAAGGTCAAATAAGTCCCTAAAAGCAAAGAAGTATAGTAGGTAGCACAGGTTGTTTCCGAGCACAAAATGCTATTTTGGAATACCAAACATTGAGCTCCCAACAAACATTGTTGGTGATTTGCCAGAGGCTTTGGCTACAAATGACTTATTTTAAAAAATACCTCTTGAGTACTAAGAACACCAAAACCACCACTCAAGTTTGAGAATCGATAAGCCAACAGTCATGCCTTTTTGATGTTCTAATCTATGAGTGAGACAAAAAATACAAAACAGGATAAAATCAGTGCTAAAAGAAAGAGGACTTTTGTTCTACTTCCCATTTACAGAAGATCCATCTAACTGTTTCCTTTTATCAGTCCTTTACTTTGCTCTTTATTTGTATTTTGGGTTTCTCATCAGAGAGAAGCCATGTGGTGTTTAAATTTGTGTGTCAGATATATTTCACTTAACATGTACTAAGTTTTAAAAAGATACCATATTTAATATTTTTTTAAAAAAGAAAGAGGACCAACTTTCATGAAAGGTGGAGGAATGACATTTTTTTCTCTTACTAGTTGTCACAAGCCTTCTCTTTTGCAAAAGTTTTATCTCTCTGTATCCTATGATTTCAATCTCTAAATTGTGGTCATGCATTTATAGACTTTTTTATTTTCCATTAAAAATTTTGGTCTAAGGACTAAGCTGAACTTTGATTTCCAGCCAGTATTTTTAGTGACAAAGTCAGAATGGTGATTGTTACATAAAGGTGCAATAAATGTTGAAAGTACACATTATGTTTGGAATAAATGCTGTTTTAAAAGTTATTTTTCTTTAAAATACCCCCAGCAAACACAGTAACCACTGTATTCTACAAACATTTTTGAGGGCACGTTCGACTTTAACAACAAAATAGAACCCTTGAATGGAATGTGGAATAAATTATTCATTCATTTCTTTGATCTAGCATGATAAAATAAATATCTGATTTAGAAATTCATTATTAAAATATTGATTCAAATAATTCTTGGTGCTCATTCAGCTAACTGATCTTCAACAAAGGGGCCAAACACATATAGTGGAGGGACGATAGCCTCTTTTTAAATAAATGGTGCTGGGAAAACCAGTATCCACATGCAGAAGACTGAATCTAGACCTATACAGTGTATCTCATCATGTACTAAACTAAAATCAAAATGGATCAACGATATTGAAACAGAAATAATCTGCTGTAAGATAAAATAAGTAACTCTTGAAGACATAGGTGTAGGCATAGGCAAGGACTTTCTGAACAGAACCTCTACTGCACAAGAAATAACATCTAAAATCAACAAATGGGATCATATCAAATTTAAAAGCTTCTGCAAAGCCAAAGAAACAACCAAAAGAGTGAAGATACAACCTACGGAATGGGAAAAAAAAAATTCCAGCTCTCACTCAGAAAGAAGACTAACATCTAGAATATATGAAGAACTCAAAAGAAGTATACCTCCCAAAGTAAATGACCCAATCAAAAAATGGGCACCTGAAATGAATAAACACTCTCCAAGAAGTACAAAAGGTCAATAAATACATGAAAAAAATGTCCAACATCTCTGGCCACTAGAGAAATGCAACTTAAAAGAATATAGAGATCCCATTTTACTCCAGCAAGAATGGCTATCATCAAGAAATCAAATAACAATAAATGTTGGCGAGGCTACAGGGGAAAAGGGAGCCTTCTCTACACTGTTGCTAAGAATACTGCCCCTCACTTTGAGCACCCTTATCCCATCATTCTTTTCCCTCTCTGATGCAGTTCAGGACATCCACTTTCCTGTCTTTAGTTTCACCATCAAGGCTGCCTCAGTGTCCTGACTCAATTCAAAATTTGGCTTTGAGAAAGAGCCAGAAGTCACAGGGTGCCAGATACAGTGCATGGGTGGAGGACACACCCTAATGTTTTCATGAGCCTGCCTTTTCCATGGATGGCTGTCAGCAACCACATTCACTGTATTATTATTTTTTTTTTAATCACATCTCTTAAAGGCACTCACGAAAATGGACTTCCAGAACAGCTTCAGAAAGTGGCAAGAATGATGGGATAAGCGTGTCTGAAGTGAGGGGAAGTGTTCTGAGGGCACTAATGGCAATATGTCTTTTATTGTAATACATTTTTTATTTAAAAGTTCATTGTATAATTTGATCACCGTATACTCTGTATGTGGGCTGCCCAAGAAGAAAACACCTGTTGTGTGTGCAGGAGTGGAGACAGAAGCCATGGCTTCAGAAACTCAAGTTCTTGCCTTCCCTGGCGTGATTGCCTATGAAAACAGGAGTGTCCATGCAGACGGCAGCATTCAAAAGTACAGCAGGAGCAGAAACAAAACCCTCAGCTAAAGATCGACTCTGGAAAGGTTTCTGCAATAACTACGAAAATAACACACAAAGGTGTGTTACTAGGTAGTAGGCCCTCAGTTTAAGACACTTAGCTTAGATTTCTTTAATATTATTTGCAATTATTTTTCAAGCTTTAAAGAACCAGTAAGGAATTCCTATTCAGTATCATCCTGAAGATCTTGGCTGGGGAAAAAAAAAAAACATATAGCTCAGAAAGGAAGAAATAAGGTGTCTCTACCTTCAAATAAGATGACTATTCACCTAAAGAAAACCCCAAAAACCTAAAAAAAAAAGCTTTAGAACCAATTAGAACTAATAATAAGTGAGTTTCACAAAGTCGCATGATATAAAGGCAATATATAAAGATCGTTAGTATTTTCATATGCTAACTATGGAATGGGAAATTAAACATCTTCAAAAATACTATTTTTAATGCTGATAAAAATAAAAAGTGTACATCTAGATGAAATTTAAATTCAGATATGTCCAGGATTTGCAGGATGAAAACTAAATGTTAATGAGAAAAATCAATGAGGTAAATACATATTATTGTGCAGATTCAATGTGATCTCAACCAAAAGTACCAGTATGGTGAATTCTGTGGTTATGTAGGGTGTGACCAAAACATACAGTGAATATTTACACTTAAAAAATAAAGGGCTGGGGATTTAGTTCAGCGGTTAAAGTGCTTGCCTTGCAAGCACAAGGACCTGAGTTCGATCCCCAGCACCAAAAAAAAAAAAACTAAAGTAAGACACTTTACACCATTACCTTCCCTCGAAACACTCCCTCTCATTTTAAACACATGTCCCATCTTTTCTGCCACTTTCTGAAGTAGTTCTGCAAGTCCTCTTTCATGAGTGTCTTTACCTGATGTGATCAAAAATACAGTGAATGCTATGGTTCAGTGCCATCCAAAGGAAAGGTGGGCTCATAAAAGCTTTGCACTGTGTCCCTGGATCTGACACTGTGTGACTTCTGGCTCTTTCCAAAAGTCAAAACGACAATGAAAGGTAAATAATTTCAGGTGAGTCAGGATATCAAGGCAGCTTTGACAGTGCAACTAAAGAAACTCAGGAAAGAGGACTTCTGGATCTGCTTCAGAAAGTGGCAAGGATGAGAGAGTAAGTGCGTTCAAAGCAAGGAAGAGTACTAGAAGGGGGTAGTTAATGGCAATGTAATTTACTGTAAAAAATTTTTTAAAATGTAAACATTCACCATATTTGTCGATTACACCTCATACTTTGTAAAATACAAGCTTACATGAGAAAATTTAAACATAATGTCAAATTTCAAGTGCAAGGGGGTTTCAGTTGGAAATGTAACCCCCTTGCTTCTGTAGCTTTGATACTCTAGACCTGCTAAACTAGAAGCTGCATTTGAACAAGCTCCACAGGCCACTCAATCCAAGTGTGCGGGAAGTCTGAAAACAGTTCTGCTCCTGTGCTTTTTCCCTCCAGCCCTTCCCCAAAATGCTATTATACAAGACTTTTTCCTCATTTAGGCAGCAAAGTGAAGGTAAAGGAAATTAATTACATTCTTCTGAAGGTTAGATTATTTCTTCAGGAACGCCCCATGCACTGGACCCTAAAGCCATCTTTAAATTCTTAGTAAGTTAAAGCAAGTAATTAGCTCCATTAGTTCCTAATCCGCCCAAACAGCCTGAACTTTTAAAGTAGCATATTCACGGAGGGGTTGGAGAGAGTGGAAATAAAATAGGCTTTTAAAAACCTATTCTATAATGAAACTGTCATTTGTAGGTAAAAGGCATTACTCAATGTTTGAAAAGAAAGTAGATTTAGCCAAAAGCACATGCTGCTGCCGAATGATGTTTTAATAAAAATGGATTGCCTTCTTTAATGTCCAACTGTTAAGATGCCATTCTTCCTTAACTTTTAGCTCACAGTAATTTCCTCTAAGGTACAGTTTTTATTTCACTTTTCTCAAAGCATCTAGTGTATGTATATATATGTTCATTTGAGAAAGTTCCAACACAGCTACTTCATGGGTTGAGCCACTATATTTGGGACCATGAGCCCTTAGATATTTCTGTAAATTACCAATATCTCTTTAAGGTTTTGTGTGCTTATTATTTCTAAAGCCAGAATCCAGGCCTTTCCTGCTCATGTGTCACAGCAGATCCAACACTGACATAGCCCATCCTGATAGCTGCACTTTCTTGGCTACTAACTAAGAATGAATCAGCGTGAAAGAAGATACTATAAAATAAGACTATCTTAGAAGGAAACAAGCTGGTTTTTGTACGACCTGAGAAGAACTTATAAAAACAAGAAGAGTCAGTGTGAACCATTTAGCCCAGTATCTGACCAGAATCATGGGGAGAAATATTCTTGACCTCCTTACAGACTGTCCATTCCCAGTGACGTCCTGAGACATTACCTAGATGAAATACAGTGACTGCTTTCTGAGCATTTCCTATTAAAGTCTCATAAATTCATCACCTGACGCGGTCATAAAGATTCTCAATTCTCCAGCTCACCAACCAGATTACTGTATTTTTAACAAATGAATTGCCTTGAGGCACATTTAGCAAGAGCTCAGAAATTCCAGGATTTCGTTATGGAAAAAAAAAACGTAAAGAAATAGCACCACTGATCAGTAAACCGTCAACATCGCCTGCGTCACAGTTGGGACTCCATGGATTATGCTGCTGAATTTGGAACTGTAGTGCCTGCCCAGTATCTGACATTCATTAGCACACTCCAGTTTTTTTAATACGCTGTTGATCGAACCAAACCTCAGCTTTCTTCCCTCTTGAAGTAATTGGCTGTGACGCATTCATTTGCACAGGACACCATAAAATGCTCTCTGTGTTTTGAAGAAATTAAGTGCCTGATTTAATCCACGTGTCTTCCTTTGGAGTTTTAATTATTCATTTCTCCATGAGAGCAAAAGGTTGGATGCCTTGGGTTATTTATAGCTGGAAGATTGTGGAAGAACACAGAGAGTAGGAGGAGAGAGATAGGAACCAGAGGAGAAAACCAGTAAAAATAAAGTGAACTCAGGCAGGAAGACTGCAGATGAAAAAGTCAACAAGCAGGAGGGTAAAGAATCATAGCACATGGTCAAAGTAGAGAGAGATGAGGGATGAAAGGAGACGCTTAATGTCAGGGTAAAACAGAAATGAGAGGAGAAGGAGAAAGAACCCACAGAGAGGCACATAAGAAAACCCTCATGCCGGCAAGCCTAGGGGAGAGCGGGGAAGAGTATTTGATGCAGCCTGGCACTTTGATTTTGCCTCTCAACTCAGTTCTCACTCACTTGCAGATCCCAGATGTGAGATGATGACATTTGTCTGCAGGGTATGACCATGAACAGACTGCACGGGTTTGTGTTACCGTGGAATCCCCATGGGGCAGTTGAGGGACTGCTCTGTGCCTGGCTGCAAGGCAGGATCTGTGCCTGAGTTAGGAGGGCATAATGAAAGGGACGCTTCTATCTCTGAGAAGGGGTCCACCTGCCTGGAAACACAAGAGCCCAGAACTTCAGGTGGCCTGGGAAGTTCACACCTGCATTTTGTACATTCCAATGTACAAGCTATCTGTTGAAAGAATTATGGGGGCCTACATGTTGATAGTGAGAATAACTGGGCTACATGAAGGACTGTTACATGGAAATAATATGGTGATAGACTTGGGTGGAGGGGCCGCAACTTGTGCAGACACTAGTATTATTATAGAAACACTTCCCTCTAATTTGGGTCTGACACAAATCCCTCTCTCCATCAGGGTTGCCATTCAGGATTTGAAGTAAACATTCAGACATTCCAACACCTAAACATAGAAGCGAATTCCACAGATAAGAGTCAAACAGTCAACTTCACTGCCAGCTGGATGCTAAAACTACAGGCATCAACGAGCAGAGGGATTCCTGAAAAGTTGTCTACTTAAGGATGCAGTATATAATACTAATTTCACTTTCCTCAGTCCTTGACCTGCTATCTGGAAGCTGTATGACACTGATCAAGTCCAGAAAATTCTTTACGCTTCATTTTTCTTTATATAAATAAAGTGAAAGGGCTGGCCTAGCAGTGGGAAAAAGCACACCTTTTACAGGTGGATAACTGTAGCTTCAAGGAACTTACAGATAGTTTTAGTGGAGTAAACATATAGCCCCAGGTCCTTTTAGCATAGAGCCAAAGCTTTTTTATTACATGCAGTATAGAGGCATTTTTTATCAGTGAGGGAAACCATTTCAGGCTGAATGTCTGGGATTGTCATGGGTATGAATATTAAGAAAATCTAAGTGGCCAGGTTTGCGAGGTCTTGAATGCTAGGCCATGGTGTAAACATGCTTTTGCAAGCAGCAGAGAATGATAGAAGGTTTTAGAGGAGACTGGCATCAAGAGAGTGCTGTTTCATGGAAGTAATTTGCATTTCTGGGGTAATGGCCGTATCAGTGACAGCCCACAAGGAAAACAGCCAGTTTGAAAACAACAATCTGAGTTTGATTTGCTGTCTGGTGAGTTTAACAGGTGAGAAAGCTATATGCAGAAAAACACTTTTTAGGAAATTTGAAACTGAAATCGGAGGAAAAGGTCAGTCCTAGTTTTATCAGGCTAGTGATTAAATGAGTATATATCATTATAGAAATTCAAGAACAGTGGACACTGAACAAGTTAGGGTCCTTCAGTTGGCAACCACAGAAATCCACTGAGGTTTGCTTAACAAATAAACGTACTGAAAGGATATGGAATAGATCACAGAATTGAAGGATTTTCCATAAGTTAGCTCTAAAGATTATTCTAGTAGAAATAAAATCTGTGCTCCTTTCCTGGTTTTTCTGTCATTATTTACGAAGTTTTGGCTAAAATACTGTTTACTTCACTGGTCTTTAAAAAAGAGAAATTCAGACTAGATAATATAGAAGACTCTTTAAAAATCTGTTATTTTCAAGTATTTCTATTTTCAATAACTATTTCCTGTGACACTGGGAAGGGATTATGAGGAACATAGTGAGGGTCAAAAGGAAATTCAATTAAAGGGCTGTGTGTGTGTGTGTGTGTGTGTGTGTGTGTGTGTGTGTACAGTGCACAATACAGTAGGAGACAGTAGGAGTAGGTGGGGATAATCATTTGTCTTTGAAATTCTGTCTCATCCTACCAGTTAGCATTTCTAAATCATGTAGTTTCAGACTAGGAATACTCTCTTTTCCTATTTGAGACACAAAAATCTAAATTTCCTGTAGATGTTATTTCCATTATGTTTTCTAGCTTTTAAAGTTGCAGATGAGAAATGTAATGCCAGTCTGATTCTCTTTTTCCTTCACCAGTAACTTCTTACTATTTCAAAGCGTTGATAGTTTCATCCGTATTTTGGAAACCCAGGAGCTCTAAAAACCCAAGTATATGTCTTTTTTAAAAATTAATCCTGCTCAGAATTCACCAAGGACCTTCAGATTGCCGATTCGAATTCTTCAGAGTAAGGAAATTTTCTTTTATTATTTTGTAAAATACCTGCATCTCTTCCATCTGTTCTGTAGACCTTCTCAAATGCCTATGTTAGGATCCAGGGACCAGTGTCTGAGTATTTTACTATCCCTCAATATTTTCATATGTTTTGTGTCCTTGTTCTGTGCTTTGTAGTAGTTCTTCCCATTCATCTTCCAGGACATTATTCTAGTTCTTAATTGAAATTATTCTTTATTTCAATATTTTTAATCTTAAAAATAATTTCCAATAAAAATTCCAGCAACTTTTTTATGTTGTAAGAAAACTTCCCAAATACTCCCATTATCTATGAGGTGACATCTGTATAAAGTATCCTGTTTGGGCTTCCTCACTATGGCCTTACTGCTATTTTCACTGACTGATCATGATTTATATTTTTCCATACTCTACCTACCCTCCAACAATCAAGTAAGAGTCACGCTAGATGGAAAGTGACAATAGTAGAATTTCAAATAGTGGAATGTGTAGCTGTCACCATGGGCCAGAAAAGAATTGACAGCAACCACCAATCTTCTATTCATTTTCCTAGAGGAGGCCTCTTTGCTCCCAGGGTTTCTGAGTTGCAAGAACTAATGATATCCTCGCCTTAGGAATTTAATCCCACCCTCCCCACTCCCCAGCAGCTGCTCAGGGTCCAGGAAGAACCCTTAGGCTCTTCAAAGATCATGCTTGACTCTCCTTTAAGACAAACCTTTCATCTCTCCTAGGCCAATCTCTGGTCTTTCTTTATTGCTGGCCTCTCAGCCTCTTAATTTCCTAGAACTTATCTGACCCAAAGGGGAACAAATTCCTGAGCTTACTCTCCTATCCAGAAATCCCAAGAGAAGTGACCTCAATTACACCTACAGTGATTGCCATCTTACAGATCACTGCTGCCCCTGAACTCAGCAGAAGTAGTTAAACAGGAGTTGGGAGGAGGTGATAAGATATACCTGTAGGCTGCTATACTCCCCAGAACCCTTACCTCTAGATGTCCTTTAAACTCAAATATTTTAAAATTATAACTGAATAGATTATAAAGTCCAAGTTTCTAAAAGATATTATGTAGAGTGGTTATTTATATTACTGGATAAACTCTGCTTCGCAAAATATTACATTGTAAAGTAGCATGTACCTCCTTAGAATGATTTACAAAAACCTGATGAATACCTGCTTTTCTAGACTTATGCCAACCACAGAAAGACAGGCCCTCTCAGAAGTTTTCCCTCAACTCTCGTCTCTCTGCTCTTGCTCATCTTAATGTTATCAATGTACCTTTCTCTTAAACTAAGAAATTTGCCAGATGTGGTTTTGTTCAATTTGTATACTGATTTCCTATTAAGGAAAGAGAAGCAAGTGGTGAATTGACAGTGAAAAGCACAATGGAACATAACTTCTTGAGTCTGATAGGCAAACAAGTTGAATTCTCCACTGAGCATCACAGGAACACAGGAGGAGCCTTGGTCTGGGGCTATGCAGAACTTCAACTGTCACTTCTACCTTGATGATTTTCAGCCTTTGTTTGTAAGATTCAGGACAAATGCACACCAGGAGCCAATGCAAAGAGAAGCTGAAGTTGGAACAATTATCTTACAGTGTCCCTATTGGTTGTCTATTTCTTCCATGAGATACTTCAAGATTCAAAGACTCCCTTCTCAGTTTACACGATGGGCAGGCCCAATTCTCTGCTTCTGCATAGTACAAAGGAACAATTTAGACATATTTCTTTCTCTCATTCTTTCTCTCTTGTCCCTCTCTACAAGACCAGGAACTCTAAAAGCAAAGAATCCTGACTTTCCCTGCCTTTGAACTTCAAAGATCCCCGTTGCTATGGCTGCAGGCATCTCAGATAACAATCCATGAGCAAGACAAGAAAACCATGTCCAATCACAAACCCCACTGTGTGTGTTAACTGCTGTTTAAGGTCAATGCTTTCTCCTTCACCTTTATCCCCTTAATCAGCATGGCTACTAGAAACCAAGTCCGGAAAAATACATTTTGGCACCACTAAAGGCAGTAAGTTCACATTAGTTCACAGGTTTTCCATTTTGCCACTTGCAATTTTTCCCTGGATATCAAACCACACAGGATAGATGCCTCTCAACCCTACATTTAGGAACCGGATTAACTAACTGCCTTCATGTAAAAAGATAGGAAAAACATTTTCCACATTTGCATTTTGTTAAGCTTTTGACCCAATGAGAAACTGTTCTCATTTAATCACCTATCTGATACACAGGCTAAAATGATGAATATGATGAATGGTATTCTAGGATTTCATTCATTCATTCCTAGATTCACTACATTAGCAAATATGTATTGAGTACCTACTACATATCACGCTAATTTTTTTTTTTTTTTTTTTTGGTGCTGGGGATTGAACTTGGGCCCTTGTGCCATATCATGCTAATTTTGATCACAGAATATTCTAAGCTATTTAAAAATAAACTAGTATAAAGAATTTTAGATCAGAGCATGACAATAGAAAAGCAGACAGGGAGTATCCCTAGGTTATACTATAATGGGAAAACAAAATTATCAGATGGTAAGAAATGTGCCGATAATTAAAATAGAGCTGTGTGCTAAAGAGAGTCTGTGCGATTACTTTAAAATGAATGTTCAGGAAAGGCTGGGATCTGAAAGATATGAAAGAGGCAACTGGGTGATGATAAGAGGCAAAATACTTCATACACAAAAAGCAGGATCTAGAGGAAAGAGCTGGTGCAAAAATGCTATAAGGTAGGGAAAAGCTTGTTATTCTGAGAAGAAAAAAGAAGCATATTGTACTTTCTGACCCAGAAATTTCAAACCTAGGCATTTATCCAAGGTGAAAAGGGTAGTCCTTATACACAAATGTCCACGAATAGCAGACTTGTTCATAATGTCCATCAAGGGGTGAAAGACAAAGGAATTATGGTGCATCCACACAACGAACACCATTTACCAAGAAATGACCATGTCATAAGACGGAACTCGAGAACACTGTTTAGGGGGAGAGCCTTATACAGAAAGGAGTATATAATGCATGTATCCATCTATATGAAGTTCTAGAGAAGGCAAAAGAATTCTATGCTGGAAAAAAATCAGGACTCTAGTTGCAATTTTAAACTCTAATTCCACATACACTGATGTCTTTGTGGGAAATGTACTGATGTCTGCAAATTATTTGAAATGTACTAAAGTATGAGGTGGATTAATAGATAAAAGGGTAGACAGATGGAGAGATGTTCAGGAAAATCCAATTAAAAATGGAATGGTAGATTCGCATTGGTAGGCACGTGAGTGTTTACTGTAAAATTCTTCACATTTTTCTGGTATTTACATTTTTTCTTTGTAAAATCTTGGGCAAGAAATGGTGAGTACTGCCGGAGCACCCTACTGTGATGGAACGCATTTCACTCAGGTGGGTTGAAAATGATACTTCTTTTCCCTCATGTGATTGGTTGTCTGGTTTCTAGATAGTGAACGATAAATCCTGCAGTCACATAGCACTTGCTTAATGCAGACAGACACAGCAACAACATTCAATGAACATCTACTGTACCCCTAACACGGTGCCAAAGGACACAAGAGAAAAGAGTGTGTTATCTACTTTTGCTAAAAAGAAACCTGTGAGAAAGAGTTGGGAAGATTGGACCAACTCATATGAAATAATCAGGGAACAAGACAGGAGAGGGGGAAGAAAGGTAATTCTATCATAGAATTGGGACTTAAAGAAGGAAGAGACCAGGAGAGAGGAATTTCTGAGTGGGTGCATAAAGATACATAAAACTGGATTCAGCTATAGAATTTAGGTAGTAAATGAAAAGAAGACAGTGTGAGGTTTCCCAGTCACAAGGTGATGCTTATTGTGTACTTACTACATGCTAAGCTGCACTAAATGCAGTACATTAATTTAATAAAGTATTTATTTTATCTTTAAGTATTAGAGATAAACAGGGCATAAAATTCCTTAGCCTCTTGATCTAGTAGGGGAGGAAATGAAAGCCAAAAAGCAATACAAGTAAATCAAAATACCCAGTTTATTAGATAATGATAAGAGCTTCAGACAAATAATAAGGAAGAGGAATATAAGTATTAAGGGGGAGATAAAATTTTAGATAAGGGAAATTTTTATTGAGAAAGAAATTCTTGAGTAAAAACCTAAAAGAACTGGAGAGCTGGCAATTTGGGTGTCAGAAAGAAAAACACTCTAGGCAGATAGAATAAACAAGTGCCAAAGCCCAGAGCCAGTAGTATTTCAAATATGTTAAACATCAAAAGATGGACAATACATTATTATCTCAGTCCCCATAACCTTCTGAGCTGTGTACTGTTATCATGCACATTTCACAGATGAGAAAACTAAGGCACAGAAATGTTCAAAACCTCACTTAGCTCTGCCCCAAACAAGCCGTCAGTAAAATGAGTCATGGCTAAGTCAAAACAAAGTTGTTTTAATATGCAGTCGTAACCTCTGTCCTCTGCTCTTTGAGGTTAAATACAAGGTTTCAGGAAGGAAAGACTGAAGATCTGAACAGTACCACCTGGTAACAAAAGCAAAGCAAACTCCATTAAATCCTGATTGCCAAATGATTCAGTCTGCTTGCAGGAGAAGAAAAAGGTCAACTATGCCAACCAAAGAGTACTTGATTTGAACAGATGAGGAGTATGATTAATCCTAATTCAGAAGAACCAAAATAAAACACTTTCACAAAGGGGTAGAGGGGAAATCTTGTCCAAGTATAATGAATAGATAATGTCAGCAATGTGGTTATTTTAATCAATATACCACAGATGAAATTATAAGACAATCTGGCTGCAAATGAAAGCTATAAATGCATCACAAATATGAATAACAACTGTTTCCAGCAGAAACTAAAAACCTACTGGCCTGGACCATAAGAAATATCTGAGCTGTATAATTCTTAGCATTAAAAAAAAATTCCATCCATCTGAATACAAGATTGCAATCAATGGTTCTTTTTCCTCCCCTCAGTGCTGGAGATGAAACCCAGGACCTCAGGCACACTAAACAAGTGCACCACCACTGGACTATACTCACTACCCTACCATAGTTCTTCAAGATGCTAGTCACTTTTCCATCCCTGGAACACAATATCCAGCACCCAAAATTTAAAGGAAAAGAAGTTTATTTTGGGCCACTGTCTCAGAGGGTTCAGTCCATGCATGGTTATCTGGTTCCAAGGCAGAAGCAACATAGTGGAAGGGCATGGCAGAGGCAAGCTATTTAAGCCATGGTAGCCAGGAAGCAGAGAGAATGGAGAAGTAGAGATGAGAATAATCTTTCCAGGTCACATCCCCAGTGATCCATCTCTTCCAGCCACCCCTCTGCCTCCTGCAAAATTATGAATTCATCAGTGGACTAATCCACTGAAAAATACAGTATCCCCATGATCCAAACAACTTCCAGACCCCTTCCTATGACCACATGAATCTTGGGCGTACAGTTTAGATTGAAAGCATAGTGTATGCTTTTGGTCTTGGTCCCCAAAAGGCCCATGTCCATCTTTTGTAAAATGCTTTAGTCCATCCCTTAAAAGTCACCAACGTCTTAACAATTCCAGCATTGCTCAAGAGTGCAGGTCCAAAGTCTCCTTTGAGACTCAAAACAAACTCTTAGCTGTGAGCCAGCCCATATAAAATTCAGAAAAAGCCAGATGTGGTGGCACATGCATGCAATCCCAGCACTCAGAAGGCTGACACAAAAGTACTGCCATGAGTTTAAGGCCAGCCTGGGCTACACAGTGAATTCAAGTTCAGCCTGAACTACATAATGAGACCCTGTCTCAAAAAAAAAAAAAAAAAATTCAGAAAGGAGGTTAAATATTTCCAACACTTAGTGCCACAATGTAAACATTTCTGTTCAAAAAAAAAGGAGGAATAGGGGAATAGAAAGGAATCAGATCAAAGTAAGAGCAAAACCCAGCAGGGCAAACTTGAAACCCCGTTAAGTCCATGTCTAGTATCTGAAGTACATTGTGGCAAAATGTGGCTTCAACACACTTGAGAAATCTTGCCCCTGTAGCCTTTCTGGTTGTGGCCCACATGGCCTGTCTCTTGAGCTAGTTCTGCTCACTGCCTGTGGCTTTCCTCAGCAGACATTCCACATTCCTACAACTCCAACTTCCTGAGCTTTTAGCTTTACTCTCAAACCGTCTTGCTGGCCCACTGCCTGGTCCCTCTGGCTTTCCTCTGAAATCTGGGTGGAAATCTCCATGACTCTACAACTTCCGCACTCTGCATGCCTGAAAAACCAGCACCACATGATGCCAAGGTCTACTACCAGCTCAAGCAGCGAGAGGTCCCTTTGGACCACGGCGATAGTCTCTGAGTGCCTAGATGTCTGAACTATGGAACCTACTTCCCCAGGTGGCCATGAGTGAGCAGCTCTCTATTCAAAGCAAAGTCTTTCAAACAACTTTATCTTTTTTCACCATTGAGCCCGTGAGAGGTAGAGTCTGGTCAATTCCTGAAACACCCCCAAGCCATCTTTCCAATTGTCCTGAAATAAAGTTCTTGGATTCTGCTTAATGGAGCTAATCTGCTCATCAACCACACTTTCCTTGGCTGCAACTTTATAGGTACTTCCTTTTTGGCCAAGCTGCTTTATGTTCCTGATTCTCACTGTAGATCTGGCTGAAAGCAGCCAGTAGTGCCTGTGCTTGCCTGTGTTACCACCTGAAAGCCTGGCTACCTTGAAACTTTCTTGGTCAGATCAATTAGTCCACTGCCCTTAATCTCAGACTCCTGCAAAATCTCAGGACATGGGAAAAACGTAGACAAATGTTTTTGCTACGGTGTAATGCACATAGCCTCTGGTCCAACTCCCAATGGAGTCCTTGTTCCCAGGTGAAACCTCCTGAACTTGGCCTTTACTGTCCACATTCCCACCAAGACTCTGGTCTTCTCAGCTCTGAATATAATCGCCATCAGTCTGTGCTTACATCATTCTAGGCTTCCCTAGCCCAAATCCCCAAACCTTCCCAAACTTCTCCCACAAACCAGTTCCAAAGACTTTTAAACCACGTGGTCAGATACAATCACAGCAATGACCGCACTTCTGCCGCATCGGTTTTCTGCATCAGTCACTTTCCCATTGCCGGGACAAAACACCCAACACCTGCAAATTAAAGAAAGAGGTTTATTTTGGCTCACAGTTTCAGAAGGTTCATCCAAGGCTCGCTGGCTCTAAGGCAGAAACAGCATGGTGAAAGAGTGTGCCACAGGAAAGCTGCTCAACCCATGCCAGGCAGTACGCAGAGGGAGAGAAAGGAGGAGCTTGGACAACAATACACCCAGGTCACATCCCCAGGGGCCTTCCTCCTCTAACCAGGCCCCGCCTCCTAACATGATACTCAGCTAAGAACTCATGAACGGATTAATATACTGATAAATATAGCACCTCCATGATCCAGTCACCTTCCAGAAGCCCTACCTCTGAGTACCTGAGGCTTTGGGGGACATTTTAGATTTAAACCATACAGATTTTACTTAGTATAAAGTACGTGAAAAACAGGTCTTAAGTTTTTCTCCTTCTGTCCACTCCACAAATAGGGAGGCTTTCCTGAGACTCAAGGGCTGAATCTAGGCTAAAATTATCTCACTGAGTCCCCCCAAATTATAATAGAGGAGTTTAAGACTTTCTAATATGAAGCAATCCCTTTTTCTAACTTCCCAAGATTAACCGCTGCTGAAAAGAATTTTTCAGGGGAATTGTGGGCTTTTCCAAGCACTCTGATTTTCCTTAACCAGTTTATGTTGTTCCCAGTGAGTCCTGGGCTCCTTTCTGAAGGATGAGATCATCAAAGACGCAGCACCACCAGCTAATAACAAGCTATAAGGCTGACAATCTCCTCATCACCTCTTGCATCCACACCACTGTGATGATACCCTCCTCTGTGTCTGCTTTCTTTGCTTCTCTTATCTGCTCCACCCATCATCTCAATAGCGTACCACGGCATTCGTAGGGGAGTCTCAAAGCTCGAAGACCAGAAATGGAAATGTTAAACCCACGTCTTGGCAGAAGCCTCAAAAGGCGAGTGACAGGGACTAAGGCTCTCATTAATGTGTTGCCGACTTGTCAGTTTCATGAGACTTATGCCAAGAACTGAACAGGACTGATTTAAGCAGGAATACAAGGCAATGAAGTGCCACAGGAATGTCTTCAATTTTCCTTGCCTCATCTCACTCAAATGCATAATTTTTCCAAGTTCATCCTAAGATAAGACAATCAAAAAATGTGAAGAATGACAAGTCTTTGTTAGCCACACATCAGCCTTGTCCTCCAGAAGCTTACAATCTATGAAATATGATTCAGGGTTTATGTGAGCAAGTTTGTTTCTGAGAAGCCTGCGTCCACTTGGACACTTGTGTTCCCAATGTAAAAACAACAGAACCAAACACCGCTTATAAACCCCATTAAGAGTTATCTGTATATCAAAGTGTATATAAAAACAATAAAAATTTAAGTTGAAGAACTTAAATTTAAGCTGAAGAACTGTCAGCTAAAATTGTCCCTACTCAAGTGTGGTCCTTGGATCAGCAGCCTCAGTACCACTGAAATCCTGTCAGAGACGCAGAATCTCTCCAGCCATGCTGAGTAAGAATCTGCATTTTAACAAGATTCCTAGGTGATTCATTTGCATTTTAGTGTTCAAGCAGCACTGAGTTAAGTGAATTAATTGTGCAGTCTGGATAGAAGCTTGCTTGTTCATTCATCATCACCAGTAGCCCTAAGCTGCTGTGGGTCCCACATGCAGTGACCATGCCCCTGACACTCAGAGGCACAGATGATGTCACCGCTCCCCTTCTAGGGAAGCTCTGCAGTTAAGAGGGTGAGGAAGACTGACCATTTGTCACAGATAGCAACTTTTCAGTCTGTTTTGGGTGAGCCAGTCTTGTCAGGGAGGCTTTGGGGGACTGATCTGACCCAGCTTTTCACAAAAGCCCCCATCAGACAGCTAGCACTGTGCTGATCCCAGGACCCTGCCTCAGTAACTCATTCCTGGGAAACAGGCGAGGCAGTTCAGATCTCCTTCCTCCCATGACTCAGACAGCAAGGTGTGTGGGGATCTTCACAGCCCAGGGCCCTCTTTCTGCAGTCTCCACGGGAGACCATCTTCACCACCTGCTTCTGGGTGAAACGCCTTGTGTTCACCCAGAGCGTCCTGTAAGCAGTGAGGAGGCAGTGGGAATCAGACCCAACAGGTGTACTGACATCCTAAGGCCACCTCTTTAGTCTTTAATGTATCGCCGGAACAGAAAATGATTAACTTAAAATTCAAGGAAAGTCTCTCTTCTCTATCCAAGTTTATTGGATCTGGAAAAGTAAAAAGCTGTTTGATAGAAAGGAGCAGTCCAGGTCCTGATTAAAAAGACACAGCTGCTGACAGCTAGGAACCATGGAAGCCGAGATGGCACAACTGGCTGGCAACAGCATGTTAACTGCAAGATGGCATTCATCCTAAGATGCCCAAATTAAACAACCTGGAAGAGCACAAAGGGAGAGTGAGGAGAGGACTGGCTGACCCTAATTAAATTAGATTTTGCGATGGAAATGATGGTCGCCTGTATGGCATCTCCCTTCCTCCCTGTCTTCTACACCCTCCTCAAGCATTTTCCACAAGTCCTAAAGTGATTTTAAAAAGGAAACAGCAAGCAGATAATCTATACTTAATTCTCTGCTATAACAAATACAGAAAAAGTACTCCTAAATATCCATTCTCTATCTAAAGCTACATGAAATGTATCTTTTCTGATTATATCTAAGCAAACCATGAATGAGTATTTTCTGTATAAACCCATATATAGAAAAGAAAAAGAACCATTCATCTCAGAGATAATAACTGTTAACATTTTGATGTATTAATTTCCCATATGGGATGCACCTGTGTGCAGGTGTGTGGGAGGAGAAAGAGATCAACCAGAAATTTGGGATCATAAAGTAGTTTTACTTTCTGTTACGTTCACTGAGCATCATATTATGAGGAATTTTAACAATCTGAAGGAAAATGTTTTAACACTGATATTTTAAACAAGCAAGAACTCAAGTTAAACCATTTCTTTGACATAATGTTAAGAAAATAGAACAATTTCCTGAACTAAAGTGTTCCTGATGGTTTAAAAGAAATATCGTATCCTTTAAAAAAAATGGAAAAAAGAAAAAAATTACAGTTACTGGTGTACCACAATTGAGAAACTTCAAATAGCCGAAGTTGGACAGAAGTCACTAAGGTCAAGCATATGTATTGAAATTAGTATCACATGCTTCATGGAACTGCAAATCTACAAAACCAGTCTGAATAAATCTCATGGTATCAGGGTTGGGGATTTAGCTCAGTGGTTAGAGTGCTTGCCTAGTAAGCACAAGATCCTGAGCTCAATTCGCAGCACCAAAAAAAAAAAAAAAAAATCTTATGGTATTACACCATTACTTGAAATCCTTTCTATCACTCAGTGGCAGCAATAAACTAAAGAATCAGCACCACTGGAGTAGAGCCATCTAGAGCCCACTTGTATCCAATTCTCCTCCCCTTCTGGGCCCAAGGGAAAATTCCTTTCCTCCCCTGTCTGTAGCTTCCTGGGGCTGCGTCAGTAATTTTTAGCCAACAGGCTGTGATGAGAAGTGACGTGTGTCTCCAAAAACTGGCAGAAAACAGACTGAGCACCAGTTCTGCTGCACTGACTAGGAAGGGGCTTTGGGATGAAATGGTGCAGCCAAACACTAAGGCCGAGTCCAGGGTCACTGGGAATGGAAGAAGCTCCCTGGAGAGTCACTCGGGCATATTACTCTACCAGTTCTTTGTCAAGCTAGTGCGACCTATCTGTTCTAATAAAGTGAATATGCCATTTCTGTCACACTTGCATTTTAACTGTACGCTAATATGCCTCATAGAAGGACAACAATCTTCTCACACCTTTCTTCTCCATCAGTCCATCTGATAAAACATGGCTGGTCAGAATGCGTGCAGGGACCAAAAGCACAGATCCAAGTGGCCAGACTCCAAGGTCAGTTGATATCCACCCACTCCAAGTTGACTACATATCTATGACGGGAAAACCACTTTTCGGGGGATTTCAGGGATAAAGAAATTAATTAAGGAGAGTCCTTTCTTCTAGAAACTTCAAGTCTAGAGAAGAAAACCATAAGACTAGAAAAATGGGACACTTCTAACAGGTGTGTGACTCTCAGAAGGGCATTACCTTTCTGGCCCTCAGCTTTATCATCTGTAAAATGGTGATAAAAACAGTCCCTGCCTCACCAAAGTGTGTGAGAAAATAACATCTAGGACAATACCTGACAATCAGTAATTGCTCATTAAATACTTACTATTATTGTTCTTATTTACCTGCAAGAAATATTAAAACAGAAACTGTTCCTCCTATTTAAGGAAATTGGTCGTTCACTGACCGTCGAAAAATATGCTATTGTGGAAGGAGCATGAGTTTGCAGAAATCAGTCCAGGATGAAAAAACTGGATAAAACATCCTGGGACATGTGCTTTCTGAAGACCTGAGATTCCTTATTAATAAAACCGAGCTAACAGTTTTTTCCTCTGAGAATCCTTGGGAGGATTCAAGGAAATCAAACACATAACTCAGAGGACAGATCTCTTCCTCACTCCTCCCTGCGTTCATGTAAAGCCTGTTTATAACTCTAAGTCAATTATCTTTGAGCATCTATAGATCCTGAAATTCCATGAGAAACTGACCACATAAAACACCATATGCCTGCAAGACAGGGATACAGTGTTCCTGTTCTGATAGCACATAACTTGAAATTCTCTGCTTCTTGAAATTTGAAAATCGTATGGCTCCATGGGATGAACTACTGTATTAAAAAGTTGACTGAGAGGGGCTGGGGATTTAGCTCAAGTGGTAGAGCACTTGCCTAGCAAGCACAAGGCCCCGAGTTCGATCCCCAGCACCAAAAAAAAAAGAAAAAAAAAAAAGTTGACCTCAAAGGGGTGGTGCGGGGCAGGACTTAATATTTCACAATCAACTAGATTTTTAGAGACGCCAACTTGACATTGTATTATCCCACTTACTGCCGACTGAAGGGTGAGGAGATACTAAAAATGAGTTACAAAAGAAATAGCACACCAGAGCTGAATGTAATTCCCCTGCTGGGAAGATGATCCTGTGCTACAATAACAGCTCCTCTCTCATCTGTTACCCTTTATTTTTTGTCAGGAATGCATATGCTGTACCCAACACTCACACCAGGTGGGTTTTTCCGGGATCTTTGATCCAATCTTCTCTTGAGAAGAAGAAGAAGAACTCAAGGGATGATGCATTGTTTCAAAGTGAGAGAAAACAGGACAAGGGTTTTACAAAGTTTGTGATCTGAAGCTCAGGACCTAAAATAGTAATCATACCAGTATCATTGCTTCTCCCTTTTGAGCCCAGAGACCTATGCGTGTGGTTCAAAAGCAAGACTCCATCAAGGTTAATCTTCAAGGGATTTTTTTTCTCCTATTCTCTAAGCAAAAGTTTTGCATTCCAATCAAGAGCCTCTCTCATCAACTAACTCACTTTATTAAGCTAGGTAGGTAACAATATGAGCCCCAAATTCCACGCCTGCAAAACAGAGAAAACACCACTCATGTGGCATAGTGTTGGGAGGAATAAACAAGACTGTGTGCTAAGTGCTCAGCACACATCCACATGGGTTGCATGCTGACTCTCTTCACCATTTGAGTGGTGTGACTTGAAGCTGTGCAGTGTGACATCTGCACAACCATACACAGTAGTCCTTTTCTTCATTCAGCAGTTTGTTCATTCAAACATTCACATACTGTACTTCAGGCATTATGCTGTCAACCTCCCTTAATAAGCCTGAATGAATTATTCACCCATCAATGTATTCTAAAGCAATTCTTGGACTGTCATGACACCTGTCATCATTTTGTTCTCTGCTCACAGTCAGCTACCCAACACACCCACCATCGCTGCCATATTCCAGAGTCTCCGTTCCTCACTGCACCCTGCTTCCCAAGTGCCCAGTGCAGAGCGGGTACCAGTTTGTTCCCAATGAACACAGTCACTGCTGAATGCCAGACTCGTTCTCGGAGCCACAGAGCAGCACACTTCGCACGCGGATTCCCAAGGGGCACGACTGTTGTTAGTTTTCACTGACGGATCCCTAACCCCTAATTAGTGTCTTATATACAGTAGGTGTTCAGTAAGCATTTATAGAATCGATTGGAAGCTGCAGCCCTTAGAGATGTCACATGAAAATCATTCATGTTCCTGGAATATGACTTATTACTCCTATTGAATGAAGGCTGAAAAAAAGTATATTGAAATGGAAAACATCTACACCCAGTCCAAGAGCAAATGGAGGGAGCAGCAGGTATAACAGACTAACTTCTCAAAGGTAATCTAAAAAAAAAAAAAACAACCCACCAAGATTCAGTATCTGTTTTCTTAAGGTCTGTAAGAAGCTAATGTGGTGATAATAATCTTCATCGAAAGCCTCCTGTGCTTTGCAACTTTTGACACATTATCTTTAACCTTCACAACACAGGACAAGGAAATGGGCTGAGACCTTAAGTAACTCATCCACATTTTATGTGCAGGAAATGACTGAGCTGGAATTTAAACAAGTTCTTCGGGCCAAGAGCCCCATGACCTCAGCATGTGGAGGAAAGAGCATCAGCTCCTCCCTGCACCAAGGCACGAGTGTGCACAGACATGTGCACGGGGCACACTGCCAACTAAGGTTCAGGACATATTCGTGCATCATTTTCCAGAAGAAAAGCTCACTGCACTTGACTTCTAAAACTCTTTCCTGTTCATTTTATTTATCTCCAAAAACATGTTCTGAAACAGTGAATTCCATGAAAATAGCCATTATCGATATCCCTTGGTGAGAGAACCCAGCTGGGAGATGGCGTTTCACAGTAGGGATAATTCTACAAATTCATAAGCAAACTACATTTTGGGTAAAATAGCTAATGACCTTTTCTAACTTTGTGCATCCGGGGACTACTAAACTGAGCTGTCAAGCAAGCTACACACCTGCTCTCTGACCAACCCTCAAGGCTGCATGATGGCCTAAAACTCTCCAAGTGACAGCTCCCACCCTCACAAGACTGGCACACAGAGTGCAGTGGGTCACTGCTAACCTGCCCACATCCTTTGACCGAGGACTTTAGCAGACTGCCTCTTTGCAGTCAGAGGTTGGTGCTGGTGCTGGACCACATGGCCACTTCCGGTCTATCTGTGGCAGATGTCAGGGTCCGCGGGGTTTTACTAAAAAGCAAAATGTCGTAACTTCAAGGAACCAGCCGCATTCTGCACAAAGCATTGGCCTGTGTGCTACTGAGATCCCTGAGGAAGATCAGCCCACTTCTCCTAGGGGAGGGGAGGTTCTGTGCTGTAAGTATTCCGAGCTCGGCACAGCCTGTCACCCTTCCCCACACTTGTTAACTGCCCAGCATGGCTTTCAGAGGCCACGTTAATACCATATGCTCATGCCACTGAAGCATTTTACTTCCTGAGCAGAGCCACTTAGCACAGGGAAGAGCACACTGTTTTCATAAATGATTGGCTCTTAATACTTCCAGAAGAGGCTCCAGGCTTCAAAGACAGGATGTCTAGGAAATGTGGGAAGATTCCAGCAAAGGCAAAGGTTCCCAGTAACATACTCCGGCATGTCAGCCAGGCAGGGAGAAAGGTCCAAGTTTATGTGAATAATTCTCACTTAACCAAGGCCAATTTCGCCCCTGAAGGGTATTTGGCAAAGTTTAGAAACTTCGGGGGTTGTTACAAATGAATGATTGTAACATTGTGTTACAATGGTTGTGTTTAGGGTGAGAGACCTTCTACTGGCACCAAGTGAGTTACAGTGGCCAGGGCTGCTCCTGAATATTCTACTTTACAGAGGACAGAGGACAGCCTTCCCAGACAAACTTCTCGGGCCCACAATGTTAGTGGTGCCAAGGCTGAGAAGCCCTGGGTTCTCAACCCAGCTAAGGAAGACTCCCCTACCTTGCATCTTTATTGTTTCACCAGTTAAATTAGCCACATAGGAGGGATGCATATAAGCTCTCTTATCTGGGTATACGATCTGGGTTTGATGTTTAGGTGCAGAATGTTCTACCTGTATGGCCTTTTGCAGGCTATCTAACTGCAGCACGCCTCAATTCCCTTTTTGGTCAAATGAAGACCTAACACGATATAAAGTTTAAATTATAAGAGATGATATGAAAGCATTTAGCACCATGTCTGTACACAGTTACAAATAACTGAGTAATGACTATAAGGCTCAACAAAAAGTGTATTGGGGGAGGGTGCAGAACACATGGGTTTTCAGAGACATATACCAAGGGTTTGGGCAATCTGAGGGAACTGACGCTAGAGTTCTCAAGACCTCCGGGACACTCCCCTGATGCTTCTCTTCATAGAGGGTTCTCCGGCTCTAACGAGGTGAGCCTCACTGCTATGCACCGCAGCCCCCCGGGCACTTCGTTGACCTTCCTGAACTGTTACCATCCCTTTGCTCGGCCTCGGCACTTGGACACTCTCAGGTCCAGGTCTCTATCTTCAGAGGCCAAGCAAAACACCAATGACAGCTGCATTAGGAAGAAAAGATTGTCAGTACAGGAAACTTAGAGCCAGAGGGGCTATGAATTCTCTTCGCTGTTTTGAAGCAGGAACAAAATCAGGCCAGACTCAATCACACTCGCCTTTGGTCTGACACACACGCCCTTTAGTGCCTATATTTGCCTTGGTGCTGCCATCTCCAGCCTCCAGAGTCCTGTCCTCAGAGCAACCCAAGAGGTCTCTCCTCTCCAAGCCCCACGGATTTCCTGGAGCATGGCTTCCCTGCTGGGTTCAAAGGCACTCAGCAGGGGAGCACCAAGAGCATGAGAAGAACCCCTCGCCAGCCCACAGACTGCCTCCAAAGGCCTTCAAATCAAAGAGCTAAAGATGCCTCAGAAAGCATCTAGTTCCATGTCCCCGCCTGGTGGAACTGAAGCTCAGAGAGAGGAAGGGGCAGGACTGTGACTAAGCCGTGCGGTCCTGTTCAGACTGGGAAAAACACGTCCCAGACCTCAAGCCAACGGAGAGGACGACCTTGTGCTCTAAGAAGGGTCTGTTCACAATCATAAAAACAGATCATACTGACGACGTCTTAGTACAGATGGGATTCACCACATAGGGAAATAAATAGCTCCTTAACTCTGTCTTTGCAAACCAAGATCTGTTGGTTGGTCAAAAAGCCCAGATTTAAAAAAAAAAAAAAAAAAAAAAAAAAGCCTAAATTTTACACTCTATTATTAATAGTCTGTCTTCACAGCCCCTCTATGATGGAAAGGGGAATGCCAGACAACTTGCCGAGGGTATGGGCTCACTGGGGACATTTTACTCATGGCTGGTGGCCCACAGAAACCCAGTACCTGAAAGGAAGTAAAGAGGTTCCGGTAACTGGGGAAGAGAAATCTAATCATCCAGTTCAGAATCAATGCCAAAAAATGCAAGGTCCAATTCCAAAGGATAGTTTTGTTCTGGAACTGTTAAAAGTTAGCATGGCGCAGCTATGGGAGAACAGAGCCTCAATGTGGAAACCCATTAAATTTCCCAACTCTGGAGTGTTTCACACAACTTTTGTGATAAGAAAAATACTGTACATTATGAGAAGCGATATCAATAGAATAACTGCAGTTACTACATACCACAACTTAGGCAACAGGAGCCTGTGTCAAAACAGTGCTAGTTAACACTTCATCCTCTCTCTTCTCTTTTCATCCTTTCACACCTGGAACTTCCCCATCTGTGGGAACCCATGACTTCTACTGCAAAGTACAGACAACAAACTTTTTCTATAAAGGGCCGCAAGTATACCACAAAAGCAGCCACAAATATACAAATCCACAGGTGTCACTGTGTTCCAATAAAGCTTTCTGAAAAAGTCAGGTGGGAGACTACCTCCTAAATGCAGGTAGTGAAGCCAGGCATGGTGATGCCCATGTATCCTCCCAGCAGGAGAAGCACAAGGTTGAACCCAGTCTGGGCAACTCAGCAACTTAGTGAGACCCTGTCTTAAAAGAAAAAAGGGGCTGAGACATAGCTCAATGAAAAGGGTCTGGGTTCAATCCCCAGTACAAAAAGAAAAAAAAAGAACAAGTAGAAAAGCTAGGTTAGGTCCCTTGGCCATAGCACGCTGACACATGTTCTGTGTGATGCCAGGCATGTGTGGACAGAACTGGAGCCCAGCTTATAAACACAGGCGGGGAAAGCCACCAAGAGAAAGTAGGAGCCAAAATGACAATGGTGGAAAGTCTTCCCTCTGGTCCTACCAAGATGCCACCAAGACTGCCACCAAGATGGGAACAGGATTCAACTCAGAAGATTGGTCTTACAAAATAAGAGAAGGGCCATGGACACTTCTTCCTCAGACCAGCTCCAGGTCCAGCTCCCATGGCACTTATCTCAGCATTATGGCCTTAATGTATTGACAGAAGAGTCTGCTAGTCAGGCTGTTCTCTTCTCTACATTTTCCTAAGATACTAAGCAGCAACCACCAAGAGGGTCTCAATAGGGCAGTACATTTAAGAATTCAAGTATACTGTATTTAGTTAGCCAGTTACATGGAATTATGCCTAAATAACTAGAAGACTTTTTTTTTTTTTTTGCTCCCTTTGATGTAAATGAAACCCAGACTGGATTTCTCAAGGCCTAGGAAATGGGAGACATTAAATCGACTGATCCTTTATCCTTTATGGTGAAGCAGGGAGCCTCTGCTCCATCCATGCCCAACTCACAGTAGGTATCATAATTCAGATATTATAATTCGTCCTTTGCTAGAGATCAGAGCACAAGACCAATTTCCTCCTTCATAACTGGAAAATACTCGGTTTCCTAGATTGGATTATAATTTCTCCAAAGTAATGATGGTACTTTGCACTTCTCAGACTTGTTATACCTACAGTGTTCCTGCAGGTTAAAATACTATGGTAACTGCTAACATTTGAAGAATGATTACTTCATTCCAGGCACTATTCAAACTGCTTTCATGTCCTTCTCATTTAGTGGCCTTACAATAATTTATGAATTGGGAACTAAATTTAGTATGAATACCTATGGACAAATAATGGCATTGGGACACAAAGACGCTCAATTACTTGCCACAAATCATGCGGCTGTATGTGATAGAGCCTAGATTTGAACTCAGGAATCCCAGTTCTGGAGCCTGTGCTCTTAACTTCACCTATGTAATACTGCGTCTAGTAATACAGCCAACATACATGATCAATAAATGTTTGGGGCTGATGCTTGTGGTGACTCTGAAAGATAGGAAACAAACAAACAAAAAAAAGGACTAAGTGGAAGCTAAACCAGATTGTGCATACCTGCCAGTCGCCCCTCATCACACTCTCCCAAGGTGAGGATATTACTTTGTCCTAAGTGCTCTTAACAGGGAGCTGGGCACAAGAATAGTGACTACTATTGGAAAACCCACAAAAAGACATGTCTACAGCTCTGTAAAGAAAACTGGTGCTTCAGTCCCCCTGAGGCCGGAGGACCCCAGGAAGACGCTCAGAGCCAGGAATGTAGATTCCTCAGAGTCCAGGCCAGCTCCCTCCTCTCAGCCCTCCAGCTCACATCTCTCCTTCTCCCCAAGATCCTCCTTCAGGGAAGTAGAGGGATCATGCATCCTGATTTCCTAGAGATGGGGGCATGGGCTAGGGGCAGCCAAGGAGGAGGAAAAAGAGGCACTATCAAACTGGGCTACAAACCGTAACTGTGTTCCCTGGACCACTTGATTTTTCCTTCCTCGATGCCCATATTATTTCCATTTTTCTTTTTTTGGGGGGAAGGGGGTGCCGGGGATTGAACTCAGGGCCTTGTGCTTGCTAGGCAGACACTCTACCACTTGAGCTAAATCCCCAACTTTTCTTTTTTTAAAAATGTTTGGATTCATAAACTATTTTAATCTTTTTCGTTTTTTTTTTTCTTTTCTAACATTGACATTTGGGAGTAGAAAATGTAATTTAATTAGTTTTAATTGTATTCCATGGTTTATGGAGAGGATTATAATTTTATTGTCTTTTAATATATTGTATTCCTGGCTTCTGTCATTCACAAAACAGGTGAAGTTTGAGCAACTGAATAGATTTTAGCTATCTTACCATCATGCATCTCCAAAGTTGTAATATCACATTATGAAAATGTGATGTTCAAATCTTTGTTTAATCTAGACTATTTTTAAAGATCCTATATATTTTAATAAGAGCTCTCTGTACCCTTGAAAATAATTTTATTCCCTATTTTTAAAATTTTTCTTCAAAATTCTGTTAAATCATAGAACAAAACTGATTGTTGATCAAATATTGACTTCATTTATCACTGCATTCTTTGTCTAACATATTTTCACATTATGGTAGCATCTATACATCTAATTATTTCAGGCAGCAACGAGTGAATACACAGATCCTGATTTAATCTGCTCCATTATTTTTGCCCAAATCACTGCACATCTCTGGACTTAGTTTTCCCTTATTTATAACATAGGCAGGTAAGTATTCTCAAACTGATTTTCAACAATTTCATTCTAGGATAGCATACAATGAGCTTTGTATTTGCCATCAGGAACATTTTCCTCCATTCCTCCTCTACCAAGTAATTTTTTCAACCAGCTTTTGTCTGACAAAGGAAGGGAAGGAAAGCCAAAACAGACCCTAGGACTTACATGCCGTTCCTTAGAAGGAAAAGAAATCGTTTATTCTAATCTCCATACAAATACCCACACCCAACACAAACATCGCACGTTATATAATGTTAGAATGTTTACTTTTCAATAATCAATAGAAATGTACCAGTGAGAACATTTATATTCTAAGCAGCTAGCAAATATTTGACAAAAGGATTATTTCCTTTACTTAAGCGCAAAAATCAAAAGGCCAAGAGCAGAGGGGACCTCAGCCACCCTGTATCTCCCAAGCAATGCTGCCGATAGGCTAAACTGTTTAAAGGATCAGATGGAACAATCACAGAGAAATGCCAGCCTCTGAGGGAATAACCAAGAATCTTCGACACAGTATCTCAGCTGGATTTCATCCGAGTCACTTCCACAAAAGACCCAGACATAGGCTCCGACCAGAGCTAATCGGGCACTGATATTGTTCTTCGTGACACATACTATTTTGTTGCACGATTCCATTACATCCTGCCTATAAAGCAGTCTTCACTTGTGCAGAAGTATTGGTACATTGACTTCTATTATTTTCAGGTTATGCACCTGACTCCGCCTGAGCAAAAATTCATCTAACAATAATTATATTTGTAGGTATCCATAAAGGTCTTCCTACAACATTCCCTTGGGCTATCAGGTATACCACGACAATACTCTGACTATGCAGAGGCACACATGATATGAAACACTGTCTCATCTGTGGGTTACAGTCATAGTAAGATAGTCTTCCATGGGGTAAGGATGTTGAAACTATATAATTTGAATTAGTTTCAGTTTATACCACATAGCTACAATACAGACATAAAGAACACAGGTTAAATGTATACATCAATGAAAAAGAAAAAGACTTTTTCCGTCCTATAGAATTGGACAAAGCAAAGGAAAAAATCATCTCTAAGATCATTTCAATTCTACATTACTGCAGTAAAAAGAAAATAAAGGACTGGGGGATGTAGTTCAATGGTAGTAAGGTTTCTCTCATGCTAGAGGCATCTCCGGCACCACAAAAGGCAGGAAGGAAGACAGGGAGGGAGGAAGAAAGAAAAGAAAAGAGAAAAATTCAATGACATGCAGGCACAGGCCAGCCAAAGCAAGAATTCTAACCAAAATTCCTAATTTTCAGGCTGGGTGAGGTCTCCAGTCAGCCCAACCATTAGTTTTGAGTGCTTTGGTTCACTCAAGATCTGACAAACATTAAAGGCTGAAATTTCAACCCCCAAGCTAGAAATACCATCTCAATGCTCTCTTTTCGATTTAGCCTCTACTGCAAGGAAGGTTTTACTCGCAGCACAAAGTGACCAATCTACTGATCACTGTAGGGCTAGAATGATTCCCCTGGGCTGCTTAAGAGCAACAGCACTCAGGAGAAATGAGAGCCAAGATGGTAGTACCCCGGAGTGGTGCACGAGCCACTCAAAGCAGCCCGGAAAAAGGAAAATACTTCCCCTAGGAAAACCAAGGTGACAAAAATAAACACCGGTACCAATAGCTCTTATTTACATCTGTTTCTTCCCTTTCCCGGACTAGAATTTTCTCTCTTTTTGGAGTATTAAAATCCTATTTGGAAACTGCATTTGTAATCTTCCTCTGTAAGACTTTCCTAAACTTATATAGCCCCCCTCAAAATTTGTCCTATTTCTTGAAAATCAAAAGGCTCCTCACTCCACTCATCCAGCTACGATGTTCATGTTGTCTTGCATCATTTCACACTCTTGTTTTGCTATATCTCAGGACTATTACACTGCTCTCTAGCTAGTCACATACTTGTACCATGATTCATAATTTAATTTTAACCTTCCTGAGAGTGAAGTTTGTCATTGTTTTACCTTTTTTCTCTGATACACTAACTAGCACATAGTAGTTATTAAATATATACCAGCTAATTACAAGATTAAGGAAGACAAGTGTGGGGGGGATTGGGAGATGGTAACAGAGGCAAAAATCTCCCTCAGTAGCAAGAAGATAGACCTGTCATAAAGAAGAAGGAATCAAAATTCCGTGTAAGCTAAGAACAAACAACACCCAGTAAGTAGATAACTAAGAATGTCTATAAATTGAAGGAAGAAGGTGAGAAAAGAAAAAATAGGGAAGGAAAGGAAAAGGAGATTAAAGAAGATGATTAAAGAAAGAAATGAGCAAGGGAGAGGTGAAAGAAAGGAGAAGAGGAAAAGAATGGAAGAAAGGAAAGAAAAATGGAAGAGAAAAAGTAGAAGCAAAGATGAAAAGGACAGAAAATATTAAAAAAAAAAAAAAAAAAGGAGGACAAGCCTTACCCTTGAGCTTCTGGATCTTCCATTTCTATGTTTGTGCCTTTTTTATTTCGAAAATAGCTCTCAGTACCTAGCAGGATACCCAGTACCTAGTTTCAGGCTCCTTGATGCACCTAAAGCTGTGTGAATGAATCACTTCCACCACCGATGCAGTGCTTCACTGGCCAGCACCCACCACCTCCTGTGAGCACCGAGCCACAGATTCTAGGACATCAGCCCCTGGAAAGCTGCATCTCATGGCCCAGGCTGTGCAGCACTGAAGAACACTTCGACAAAAGCCAGGGACACCTCTGCTCCTCTACCAGGAGCTGCAGTGGGAGGTTGTCTCCTATTAGTCCCAAGATCACATGACATACTCGGTCCACTGCATCCTGGGCAGCCCATCAGGGAATCTGGGTTCGAGGCCCCATGGGGCAGGGGCAAGGGGAGGGCCTTGGAGGATCCTCACTGTCCACTCCCAGAGGCACGGCCCTCACTCTTCCTCCACCCACTCCTAGGGGTGGGGGTGGGTGGACCGAGCCACACACAGAGTGTGAGCCAGACAACACAGGAAGATGGAATGCCCAAATCCTGGCAAATGCACTGTTCTTTGTAGTAACCTAAGAAAGGGCCCGGGTAGCTCCAGGCTTCCCAAATGTCTCCGGCCCTACTGTTCCCTTTTCCCTCAAACAGGAATGCCAATGTCATGAATGTGGACATACATGTTTTTTTAAAAAGAAGTTGGTTGTGCAGAACAAACACATCCACTAATGAGACGATGAAGGGGTTCTTCGTGGGCAAAGCAGCAGGTCTCAACTTCAAGGAGGTCTACAACCCTTGAAGCTGGAGGCAGGCACGTGTGTAAAGTAGGTGGGTTTGAGTCTCAGGAAAAGGAGACCTTAGTTCTAAGCAGATTCCTCAAGAGAACTGTGAACCGAACAAGATTTAAAAACTACCACTCTGTGCCCAAGGAAAAGAAAAGCAAGTTGTCAGAGGCCTATCCCCAGGAAAAGTGCTTGGTCCGTTTCCCAAAGACAACTGAATTTCGTAAAAGTGAATTTTCTTCAATTAACCTATTTTGCTAAAATGACAATCTTCCCCTACCATCCTTCATCTCAGAGGTGAACCCATCGTTACAGCTGTCTGTCTGTGCCCACAGCCCCGTAGCCAGAGTTCGCTAGGGAAGATTTTTAAACTTGTGACACTTCATTAAGCATATTCTCAGCACTATCACAACACTCTAAATTAAAGTAAACCAATTCCAAATGGGCATGCCTTAGGAAAGCTATCACCTCTAAACATCCAGACTCACTCTACAGAAACAAAATGAGCAGCTGGAAAAGAGGCTGTGGTTTCAATAAGCCACAGCATTGCCATGAAACTTAAAATACCATTGGAGGGAAACCAGGAATATTTGTAAAATATTTAAGTAAGCCCCAATACAGCACTACTGGGACACGAAGAGTGATTCGATTGCTACAGAATAAAATTAAGCCTAGAAAATTCAGGGCGATGCACTTGAGCAAGCACTGAAACACGAAATAATGGGAAAATCTGCTTTATCACTTTATTTTTAGGGGCTGGGGATTTAGCTCAGTGATTAGAGTGCTTGCTTTGTAAGCACAAGGGCCTGAGTTCGATCCCCGGCACCACAAAACAAAAAACAAAAAACAAAAAAAAACAACAAACAACTTTATTTTTAAAAAGCAGTTTGTAGACACTGCAGCTGTTAATCACTATTCACATATGGCATGGCTGTCACCTTTATGAATCATGTTTTATCTTGAAAAGATTTTCCTTTATTACCTCTCCTTTTGCACATTCCTAAGGAGTTGTGAAACAAGAAAATAGGAAAGGCTCTGAGGTTCACAATGCTAGGATCAACATTTACAAATAAGGCAAGCAAGAAAGTGTGCAAAAGTTTTAAACTATGTCCAGTTTTGCAAGACCAAATATCAGCAACTTCATTTCCAAACTGCAGAAAGGATACTATGTCTCGCAGAAAGGAACTGCTACTCTAACACTTTACCTTAACTGCACATGAAATCTTATAAACCCTTCACTGTAGGTAGCAGAAATACTCACGCAGCTGCTATTTTAGGTCAAAAATTTAAATAAATTTGATTCAAATGGGTCCAATATTGCATCTATTTGTGATACATCTGAAAAACAAATTTGACAAATGAAGCTATAAATTACTAGGACATTTATATATGAATAAGGAAAGATTTACAGTCATATACTTCTGATTTTTCCATTACTTTTAAAAATAGATTGATAAAGGCAACCAATAGGAAATTCAAGGGTCAAGAAAATTTGCCATAATGCTCTTGCTTGACACAATGATGCCACTTCACTGAAATACAACATTAACCTAATTTCTCCTTTTGATTAAGTGAGCGAAAACGAATTCTCTGCTTCTGTTTTTTCAGACATTTTAATAAGAACCAGAAGCTCTAAAAGGAGCAAATGGTGCCCCTCAGCCAGGAGGATCAGCTAAGGTCTCTCCAAGCAACACATGCCTTTGTGTCTATCTGACCTGTGCCCACCAGCCCAACACCTTCTAGCCACTGAGTGCCATCCAAACTTGTGACATGAAGTATATTGCCACCCGCATCAGAGCTCTCTGTGAACAAACCCATTCCCAGTTACAGCTTAAAGGTATGGCAGCAAGAATGCAGCACAAACTGCATCGTGCCAGGATTAGTCGCGTCCGGTCCGGTCCTCCTACCCTTCTCTTCCCAAATGGGAAAAAGTAGCTTGGGTCCTGTCCGTGGAAGCCAAGAGTTTAAGGGCGTGCTCTCTCTCCCCCGTCCTGAGCTAGGAGCTCCTCACATTCTGCTCTCAGCCATCCATCCTGCCAAAGCGAGTAAGGCACTTACCAGGATGGGAGGCAGGCAGGACTGCTTCTCGGAACCCAGCACTCTGCAGCCTGGAGCGCCCGAGAGGAAAACCCGGTGCAGCTGGGATCCTGCAGCTCAGGCTGAGGCTGTGTTCACCTCTCAGAGAGCCAGCGTGCCTCCCTCCCAAATGTCTGAATTAATAAATGATAACACCATGGTCAAATCTATGTTGCTGAGCAGATGGAAGCCCTGGCTGTCTCCTCAGGAAAGGGGGCAGTGGGAACTCCTGTTCCTAGAGCAGGCAGAGCACATGCTTTGAATCAGGAGTTGGCTACGCAAATCTCACTACAATGCACAAGCCTCTCTCCAGGATGACATGCCTCTTTTTCATCCTTGGGGACAGAGGACAACAAGACCCAGGTGATTGGCACCACTTCTGTTCCTTTTCATCCCCCAGAAGTAATCAATTTATAGCTCTCCTGCTCACTAGAGAGTAACTTTGGAAGCTAGTAGAAGTGTGATTTCCACCTGTGATTTTTGAAACGTGAGCGAAGGGAAGGTGACTAAAGGGTGCTTTTACCCCATACCTTGTACATCTGGAATGTGCCCAAGACTGTCCCCACACACTTGGAAACAATCTCAAGAACTGCTCGACATCAGCAATACACAACACGTTCCTTACCCCTTCTCCACAAACCAACTCAGAACAAGCACCAAACACAGTTTTTGGTGCTCTCAATTCTTTTTAAAAAAAAAAAAAAAAA